>JAVSCE010001847.1:0-144002 GCA_032199065.1 Smutsia gigantea | reverse complement strand
TCCAATCAAATCTGATCCAAGAAGATGGAAGCAGGATGCTATTATTATGAGAATGTAGGGAGAAAAACCCAAAGAAATATATCTTTTGAATATTAAATGAAAAAATACCTAGTATAAAAATTGATAAGGGCCAGGGAAATACAGATTTAAAAATCCTTTCTCAGGTCTCTACCACCCAAGTGAAAGAAAGAAAATAAAGAAAGAAAGGAAAGAAAGAAGGAAGGAAGGAAGGAAGGAGGGAGAGAGAGCGATAGACAAAGAAAGAAGAAAGAAAGAGAAAGAAAGAAAGAAAGAAAGAAAGAAAGAAAGAAAGAAAGAAAGAAAGAAAGAAAGAAAGAAAGAAAGAAAGAAAGAAAGGAAGAAAAAGAAAGAAAGGAAGGAAGGAAGAAAGGAAGAAAGGAAGAAAGGAAGAAAGGAAGAAGAGACAGAGAAAGAAAGAAAGAGAAAAAAGAGGGAAAGAAAAAGAGAAAGAGGGAGAGAAAGACAGGAAGGAAGGAAGAAAGAAGAGGAAAGAAGAGAAAGATGAAAGAAAAAGAAGAAAAGAAGAAGAAAAGAAATTTCTAAATTCTTTCTACACCTATAAACTTAAACTATCTGGTTAAGTTGGACAAAACAGTAAGAGAACAACACTGTGCCTAATGAAGAAAATTTTGTTTATTGGACCTGGGTTATGTTCTTCCTCTATCTACATTAACTGAATTATTTGGATAATCATTTAACATTCCACTGAGAGGCATGTGTAAATAAATACAACTTCATATCTTAGAGCACCTCTGATACAATTTCTCATAAAACTTATCTACTGTGTCATATCATTGTATTTAAAGATAACACCAATTGATTGTTTTAGACTCTTTACAAGTATGTCTAGTACATATCCTTGATTCTTTAAAATGAACAATTTACATCAAGTTGCCAAATATACATTAGTCTCAACAGTTTCAATTTTCCTGGAAGAAGACAGAGAAAGAGCTCTTCAACTTTTATAGTTAATTTAGAACAGAAATTGTTTCTGTGGTTTGGAACTACTGTCTTACCACTTCCTTCAACTCTGTAATCAGGTGGCTTTATTATATCCATTGATGTGACATTAATTACAAATATCAAGAAAATATTTCCTCTTTGAATTTTGGAATTGAATGGCTTTTAAAAAAACACATCTAATAAATAATAAATCCATCCATCTTCTACATGTAATTCCTTTTCCAGCACACCATTTAGTCTGATACCTCAAAATACAGTAGCCACCCAGGACAACAAATTTTTAGTTTTAAAGAACCAACTCATAGGTCAACTGTGTCAGCTCAAAAAATTAAATACTTCCAAGCATTATCATTACTGTTATCCTATAAATAACTTGTAAGAATTACTTTATCATATAAAAATGTCATTAACTTATAAGAAATATCTGGTAACATGTTATGAGCATTAATCTGATCTTCCAAGTAAAGTAATTCTTTTTTCCTAAGTAATTATAACAATATTAAAGCCTATCTTCTGTCACTAAGAATGTGAACAAAACCTGGCCATTGTCTTCTATAAATAGTGTGACATTCAGCAAAATCTTTTGGAAAAAACATACTATCAAGAAATAAGGAAGAAATTGAGGGGCTCTTGACTTGCTCAAAGAAATTTCCATATATTTTATGTACCTAGTGAAATAGAAATTGTGCTATTCAAGATACAACTGAGCCTGAATGGACAGTGTTGGCTCATGCTCTGGGAATAAGTCATGACTCTATGTGGCCCACTTACTGATCTGGCCACTGGTTTAAATTTGGTTTCCTCACTAGGTAATTAATAGTGAATTTCCTGGCCCATACAAAGTAGCCAGATTCTAAAAAGATTTGATTTTCGTTAATATCCTGTACTTAACGGTTGTTTCTCAGGAACTCTGTCTGCATCTTGATTCTGGGCTGATGTTAATGCAGCCATTGCTGCAAATGAAAGCAATTCCTCTGAAGTACACTCTCCTCTCCCAATTATCTTCCAATGACTAAACCAAGAGAACCCACTTTAATTTTCATGTCCCAGATATCAGCCTGTTATATGATAAACATTAGTAACACTCAAGCCACTCTTACAATCTCTTCAGGGTTCACATATCACTAATTACTCTAATATTTAGTTACTTCACACTCTATCCTAAGTCCCATGTGCCTGTTTATGCTAAGCTGATACCTTGTAATCTTGACTACCTTCTAAAATCTGGGATCTTCTAGACCTCAGGATTTCCTGAATGCTCTCTCTTGTCTTACAGGTTTGTCAGTTGCCCTGGCACACAATATAGCAAATAAGCACCCAGTACAGAGCCATGTCTGTGTTACTGTTGTATTATAGTATTTAATGTGTATCAATTTGCAGTTGGGATTTTTTTCTGTGGGCACAGGAGTAATTCTCTCCTATTCTTGCAAGGAAACCGTGGAAAAGCCCGGAAAATCAAGGTTTGCTGTATTATCAGTGCCCTTGGGAGAAGCCTGATGTGTGTCCCTGGTATTGAAAGGTTCTCAAATGATTTCAAAATATCTTTTAACATTTCCCAGTGAATAATGTTATGTGTCTCTTAATCCTTAAGCCTTGTTAGGCAGTAAGGAGAACTGAAATGAGCATTGGACAAGGCATCAAAAGACCTAGGTTTGGCTTTTCTCTATCACAGACTCATAGAGGTACGTGACCCAGTCACTTCACCTCTCTGAGCCTCAGTTTTTCCTATTGTAAAATGCAAACTCTCTATCTATGTCATTTCCAAAACCATAAAAGAGTCTCAGATGTTTGCTTGCTCCTGTGAGTGACAGGACTTGAGTCTGTTTCTGATCATTTCTCATTCTCTGAGTAGGGGTCTGGAGGCTGATTCTTAAGACTTATGAAAGAAGAGGAAGACTTTGGGAAGGTTACCTAAATTCACAAAGAAAACAGGACTACCCATGGTCCCTCTCTCAGGATTAGTAGGGATCAGAAGAAGGATATGAGTTCCATTTTGGGTTCTGGGCACCTGATTTGTGCCAGAAGTGTCTATATGAGGAAGAAAGTATGCTACTTTTTCTTCTTCCTTTCAGTTATCTAGAGAAAATGGAGATAACTGAATTCATTCATTCTTGAGGGTGTGAGCCTTTTGGGGAAGTCAATGTCCCATTTTGTGTTTGTTCACCTTTACAATATTCAGTACCATATTATACCAGCCCCAACAGAAGAGATACACTAGACAGTTCCTGATTTACAGAATTATTACTGCAAACATACAGCCAGTAGAGCAGTGCGTGTGTTCACAGTGCAAAGAACACTTTCTGTAATTACAAAAAAAAAAATTTCCCCTTTGAGACAACCTTCCTAGAGTATGGCTTTTATGTGGTCCAAATATTTGCTAGCACAGCCGACGGAATCCCTCCCTGGGCTTAAAAACTTGAATTCCATCTATAAGATTGATGCTTTTGCCACACTACCTGAGATTTACAGCAGCTGCAGGAACGAAATACTCTTTGCTGAATGACCCAGAGTTTTCTGACAAATGTAGCTCTGTTAATTGAATAAAATTATAACTTTCTGTCTTCCCTGGAAATATTAAAGCAGTATAAAATGAAGTTCATCACTGTTGATAGCAGAGAAAGTAGCAGGAAAGTCATTCGAGATTTTATCCTGGGTCATGTTGCACCATGGAAATCCACCCTTTCCTTTCTCTTAATTTCTAAATGAAGCTCAAAGCAGTTACATGCCACTGATAGCTTCAACTTTTAGTTTAAAGTTAGAAGGCACTTTCCGTAATATTTTATCTTTGAGCTCAAAAGAGAAACAACATTGTAAACCAGGTAACAATTTCACTTAACATTTTGTCAAAGTAAGTTAACTCAATTATGAGTATCAAAAAATGTAAACTTAGTCCAAAATAAACGATTTTATCCATTGTTGATTTGTTAATGAACTGTTATCCTGATAGAACTTATCCATGAGAAACAGAGGGACTGTGTCTATTGTCTTTCTTAGTTCTTTCTCTCATTAGAAACATTATTTTGGATTGCTTTCCTTGAAATATCTATAGCTAACATTAATTACAATTCACTTTTACAGTGAAAATATATATCTTATGCAAGCTGATAAAAACAAGCTTTCATGTTGGTAAAGGTCCTGAGACATAGTTCTCTTATATTTTTAATCATAGTTCATTTTTAAAATAACACAAATTTAACCATTTTAATTATTTGGCAAATCAGAATATCTCCAAAGAGTTATAGCAAAGAGTAGATAAAAACCATTCTGCACATTCATGCAAGTGATTCATACAAAGTTGGTTAGGTTACAAATGCCACAGGGCTATTTTATTCAATATCAGTTGAGCAAAACACATTATGAAAAACCACTCCATGTCAAACTTACATTTCTCCAAGTTCAGAGATACCTCCCCATCCCACCTCAGGCAGCTAACTGTATAATTGTTTGTGCAAATACTAAGGAAATGACATATGAGGATGGTACAGGTTCATTATATCCCACCACCCTTAGATCTGACAGGCTACCGAGAACCTGGTGTAAAGAGGCCAGTTCTAGGTATCAAGGATTAAAGGCAAAGATAAGAGCTAATTATGCATTAAAAAATTGGAGCCTACCATCTCAGTTTATTTCTGTTTTCTCCAGAGATCTCTAAAGAATTCATGCAACAGCCACTCCAACAAGAACGCCACTGGTCTGTACATCAATTTTGGCTCACAGTTCTGAAAACAACCAATCCAATCTCCGTTCACTACCAAAAAAAAAGGAAAGAAAGAAAAATAAGGAAGGAGGAGGGAGAGAATAAGGGATAGAGGAAAGAGTAAAAGGAAAACAAAGGAAAAGTCAGAAGAAAAATTTAGAAAACAAAAGGGAAAAAAAGAAACAAAATTCTCAGCATTACCTAAGCACTACAATGTTGGAAAAAATGGTAGTGAGATGTCAGAGTGAAATATGCAAACCACTCTGCACACTGAACATTTCCGTTTTCCAAGGGCAGCTTGAGCTAGCTCACACACACACACACACTCTCTCTCTCTCTCTCTCTCTCTCTCTCTCTCTCTGGTTATTGATGCAGGGCTACTTTATGGCTGTACACAGAACCTGCAAAGCTTCACACCTAGCACACACAAAAAAACCCCTCTTTTTTTCTATTTATAGGGCCACAGTGCATTGTCTTCCAATCCTGTGGTTGCTCCCAACTTTGAGTTTCTGATAATACATTGCCTATTTGTTTATGGAGCCCTTTTCTAAAGCTAGTGCCTTTCTGACCCCTCCCATAAAGAGTGGACCACTGTAATCTTCATTGTGATCCCTTCTCACAGCCCCTCCTTTGTTGCGTTCAGGTATCAGAATGGACACTCCCTATCTAAGGATGCCTCTTAAGTAGCTCCATATAGGAGAGGTCAAGGTGGGGATGACCTCTGCCTACGGTATTCTTGGATGTACAAACTTCTGAACTCCTGACATTGAAATAAATGCCCTACTCCTTAAGAGGCATTTTGAGATACTTACTACATCTCCCACTTCCTGTCCACCCACCCCCACTTCCCCTAAGAGACCCCGTGACAAGGAAGTGTGGGTAAGCCCCAGTTTCCTTTCATCAGTTAGGGAGGACTGGGTGAAAAGAGGCTGGTTTCCTGTAGCCAAGACCCATACATACAGCCTGTTGAAGACAGTATTCCAATGAGCCTCAGAGCCCTAGAGCCCAGCACCACACTGTATTAGGCACCCAATACCGCACCACTGTTAACCACCAGCAGCACTGCTGGAAAATGAACAGGAAACAGCTGGAGGCAATCCCCAAGCCTTGAGTAATATCTCTAGATCAGAGCAAGGAGATTTTTTCACATAGGTCATGGAAGAAATAAATATGTTAGTGCAGATCCAGCTTCACACCAGAACATACTGTGTGGTATATTATAGAGAGCGCCTGTAGGGCTCTTTGCCTCAAAATTCTTCCTTCAGTAATGCCTAAAACATAAGTCCTTTAGAGGTAAGCATTCCTTTCTTCTTGACATTTTGATTTTCAAATCCTGATGCTCCTAGAAATATACTTACTTAAGAACTTTGATGGAATGAGTTTATTAGAGTTTGAAAGATGGAAGTAGATGGTGTGAGCAGGATATAAAGGAAAGTTGAAAAGATTCCAGGATGGAAAACTGAACTGCCAAAAGCAATTTTTAATTATTTTTTACTAGGCTAGTTTGTGGACAATAGACCTAGGCAAGTGGGGGAAAATATAAGGGGAAAAAGGGTCAATTAATCTAAATTTGCATTAGGTCAGATATGTTGACAATAGACCAAAATAATTGTCTCTGCTTTGTCTTTTTATTCCATACTCTAGGAACTAGCAGAATATGAAGGTAATTATTTAAAGAAAATTTTCCTACTTAAATTTGGTGTGCCTGGAGTTTATTGTGATGCTATCTCCCTTCACATAGCCTCAGTTCCATTCATCGAACTTTTAATAACTTCTAAATGTAGACCAGTGGACCAAGTAAATACAGTCGGTAACAAGAGAATGAGGGAAAAAGAGTGGGAGGGCGCTGATGGTAAAAGAAAGTGTACCACCTCTCAGCAGTTTCTTAGAATCCAGTTAAGGAGATAAGACAATTATAATTATAAGGCAATAGATATAAAAAGAGCCTAAGAATGTCATATCTAATGCTATAAGATTTTACAGAGGAAGTCAGGGATCCTAGAGGACTGGGGTAAGGAATGGAATTTGAGGAGGGAAGTCAAGCAAGTCTTCCAGGAAGAGAGTTCAGGCTGGGCCTATTAAGAATGGCAAGATTTTAACAAATAATGAACAGAAAAATATTATACGGATTCTGAAAACACATACATCTTGATGCTTTATACAAACTCACTTTTTAGTATCCTCATTTTCTACCTGTCTGCTCCTGCCAAGTAAGCTTTGGATGCAGGCATATCAGACTGTGCTTTTCTTTCCTATTTAGGTCAAGGATCTTTAGTCTGATTAGAATCAAAGGAATACCCCTATAGGGACATTGTTAAATTCTACTCGAGATTGGTCAAATAATAATAGTGTATCAGAGATGAAGGGATGTGAGAGATGATTTAGTCTAAGCTTTCTTTTTTTTCACTTTGGGGTGGAGAAGGAGTTCTTTTTTTTTAATTAAAGTATTACTGATATACACTCTTATGAAAGTTTCACATGAAAAAACAATGTGGTTACTACATTTACCCATATTATCAAGTCCCCACCCATACCCCATTGCAGTCACTGTCCATCAGTGTAGTAAGATGCCACAGAGTCACTACTTGTCTTCTCTGTGCTACACTGTCTTCCCCATAACCCCTCACACCATGTGTACTAAACAGAATACCCCGCAATCCCCTTCTCCCTCCCTCTGCACCTGCCCTCCCACATGCCTTCCCTTTGGTAACCACTAGTCCTTTCTTGGAGTCTTTGAGTATGCTGCTGTTGTGTTTCCTCAGTTTTGCTTCGTTGTTATACTCCACAAATGAGGGAAATCATTTGGCACTTGTCTTTCTCCACCTGGCTTATTTCACTGAGCATAATATCCTCCAGCTCCATCCATGTTGTTGCAAATGGTAGTATTTGTTTCTTTCTTATGGCTGAATAGTATTCCATTGTGTATATGCACCACATCTTCTTTATCCATTCATCTACTGATATTCAGAACACTTAGGTTGCTTCCATATCTTGGCTATTGTAAATAGTGCTTCAATAAACATAGGGGTGCATATGTCTTTTTGAATCTGAGAACTTGTATTTTTTGGGTAAATTCCTAGGAGTGGGACTCCTAGGTTAAATGGTATTTGTATTTTTAGTTTTTTGAGGAACCTCCATATTGCTTTCCACAATGGTTGAACTAGCTTACATTCCCATCAGCAGTGTAGGAGTGTTCTGCTTTCTCCACATCGTCACCAGCATTTGTTGTTCTTAGTCTTTTGGATGCTAGCCATCCTTACTGGTGTGAGGTGATATCTCATTGTGGTTTTAATTTGCATTTCCCTGATGATCACTGATGTGGAGCATCTTTTCATGTGTCTGTTGGCCATCTGAATTTCTTCTTTGGAGAACTGTCTGTTCATATCCTCTGCCCATTTTTTAATAAGGTTATTTGCTTTTTGGGTGTTGAGGATGTAATCTCTTCATGTATTTTGGATGTTAACCCCTTGTCAGATATGTCATTTACAAAGGTATTCTTCCATACTGTAGGATGCCTTTTTGTTCTGTTGATGGTATCCTTTGCCATACAGAAACTTTTTAGTTTGATGTAGTCCCATAAGTTCAATTTTGCTTTTGTTTCCCTTGCTTGAGGAGATGCATTCAGGAAGAAGTTGCTCATGCTTATATTCAGGAGATTTTTGCCTGTGTTGCCCTTTAAGAGTTTTATGATTTCATGACTTACATTCAGGTCTTTGATCCATTTCGAGTTCACTTTTGTATATGGGGTTAAACAATAATCCATTTTCATTCTCTTGCATGTAGCTGTCCAGTTTTGCCAACACCAGCTGTTGAAGAGGCTGTCATTTCCCCATTGTATGTCCATAGCTCCTTTATCACATATCAATTGACCATGTATGGTTGGTCTAAGCTTTCATTTTAAAGATGTAGGAAGTAAAAGAGAAGGAATCCAGTTCATGTCTCACAGTGAATTAATGATAAAACGGACCTAAACCCACATTTCTTGATTTTTAAGGCAATGTCTACCAAAGTCGTTCCCAACTGGCTAGTGTCTAAGGTATCTATGAAATGGATGATTTATTCATAGTTATATCATCTCTGACAAGGCTTTGTATTGTTTATTTACAGAGGAAAGGTCAAATATCACATAGACTTAATCTAAGTTCTATGGCTCTGCCTTTCACTTGCTTAGATCTATTTTAAAAAGGAAAAGGTCAAGACCACTCAAATTAAGGATACACACCAAGCCAATCTGTTTATCCTTTCTCAGTAGTGTAATTCTGAAATAAAAACTTTTTTAAAGTGTAAATAAAAGGTTTGAGCTTTCATTGTTTTTCTTTTTTAACAATTTATTTTGGATCATTAATCTACAATTACATGTTCAATATTATGATTATTAAACTACCCCCTTCATCAGGACCCCCCACCAACCCCATTACAGTCACTGTCCATCAGCGTAGTGAGATGCTATAGAGTCACTACTTGTCTTCTCGGAGTTATACAGCCCTCCCCGTGCCCCCCTAACATTACATCTGGTAATCATATTGCCCCTTGTTCACCCTTGTCCCTCCCTTCCCACCCATCTTCCCCAGTCCCTTTCCCTTTGGTAACTATTAGACGGTTCTTGGAATCTGTGAGTCTGTGGCTGTTTTGTTCCTTCAGTTTTTTTCTTTGTTCTTATACTCCACATATGAGTGAAATCATTTGATACTTGTCTTTTTAGGCTAGGCTTATTTTACTGAGCATAATACCCTCTAGCTCCATCCATGTTGTTGCAAATGGTAGGATTTGTTTTCTTCTTATGGCTGAATAATATTCCATTGTGTATATGTACCACCTCTTCTTTATCCATTCATCTACTGATGGACACTTAGGTTGCTTCCATTTCTTGGCTATTGTAAATAGTGCTGCGATAAACATAGGGGTGCATCTGTCTTTTTCAAACCGGGCTGCTGCATTCTTAGGGTAAATTCCTAGGAGTGGAATTCCTGGGTCAAATGGTATTCCTATTTTGAGTTTTTTGAGGAACCTCTATACTGCTTTCCACAATGGTTGAACTAATCTGCATTCCAACAAGCAGTGTAGGAGGGTTCCCTTTTCTCCACATCCTCGCCAACATTTGTTGTTGTTTGTGTTTTGGATGTTGGCCATCCTCACTGGTGTGAGGTGATATCTCATTGTGGTTTTAATCTGCATTTCTCTGATGATTAGTAATGTGGAGCACTTTTAATGTGCCTGTTGGCCATCTGAATTTCATCTTTAGAGAAGTGTCTATCCATGTCCTCTGCCCATTTCTTAATTGGATTATTTGCTTTTTGTTTGTTAAGTTGCATGAGTTCTTTATATATTTTGGACATCAACCCCTTATCAGATACGTCATTTGTGAATATATTCTCCCATACCGTAGGATGTCTTTTTGTTCTACTGATGGTGTCCTTTGCTGTACAGAAGCTTTTCAGCTTGATATAATACGAATTGTTCATTTTTGCTTTTGTTTCCCTTGCCCGGGGAGATATGTTCATGAAGAAGTCGTTCATGTTAATGTCTAAGAGATTTTTGCCTATGTTTTTTCTCAGAGTTTTATGGTTTCATGACTTACATTCAGGTCTTTGATCCACCTTGAGTTTACCTTTGTGTATGGGGTTAGACAGTAGTCCAGGTTCATTCTCTTACATGTAGTTGTCCAGTTTTTCCAACACCAGCTGCTGAAGAGGCTGTCATCTCCCCATTGTATATCTAAGGCTCCTTTATCAAATATTAATTGACTGTATATGTTTGGGTTAATGTTTGGATTTTCTATTCTGTTCCACTGGTCTGTGGGTCTGTTTTTGTGCCAATACCAAATTGTCTTGATTACTGTGGCTTTGTAGTAGAGCTTGAAGTCAGAGAGCATAATTCCCACTGTTTTATTCCTCCTTCTCAGGATTGCTTTGGCTATTCAGGGTCTTTTGTGGTTCCATATGAATTTTAGAATTATTTGTTCGAGTTCATTGAAGAGAGCTGTTGGTAGTTTTATAGGGATTGCGTTGAATCTGTAGATTGCTTTGGGTAGTACAGCCATTTTGACAATATTTATTCTTCCTAGCCAAGAGCATGGGATGAATTTCCATTTGTTAGTGTCCTCTTTAATTTCTCTTAGGAGTGTCTTCTGGTTTTCAGAGTACAGGTCTTTCACTTCCTTCGTTAGGTTTATTCCTAGGTATTTTATTCTTTTGGAAGCAATTGTGAATGGAATTGTTTTTCTGATTTCTCTTTCTGTTAGTTCATCATTGGTGTATAGGAAAGCAACAGATTTCTGTGTGTTAATTTTGTATCCTGCAGTTTGCTGAATTCATATATTAGTTCTAGTAGTTTTAGAGTGGAGTCTTTAGAGTTTTTTAGGTAAAATATGTCATATGCAAATAGTGACAATTTGACTTCTTCTTTACCAATCTGGATGCCTTGTATGTCTTTGTTTTGTCTGATTGCCGTGGCTAGGACCTCCAGTACTATGTTGAATAACAGTGGAGACAGTGGGCATCCCTGTCTTGTACATGATCTTTGATGAAAAGCTTTCAGCTTCTCACTGTTAAGTATGATGTGAGCTGTGGGTTTGTCATATATGGCCTTTAAGATGTTGAGGTACTTGCCGTCTATACCCATTTTGTTGAGAGTTTTAATCAGGAATGGATGCTGAATTGTGTCAAATGCTTTTTCAACATCTATGGAGATGATCATGTGGTTTTTGTTCTTCTTTTTGTTGATGTGGTGGATGATGTTGATGGATTTTCGAATGCTGTACCATCCTTGCATCACTGGGATGAATCCCAATTGATCATGGTGTATGATGCTCTTTATGTATTTTTGGATTTGGTTTGCTAATATTTTGTTGAGTATTTTTGCATCTCCATTCATCAGGGATATTGGTCTGTAATTTTCTTTTTTGGTGAGGTCTTATCCAGGTTTTGGTATTAGAGTGATGCTGTCTTCAGAGAATGAGTTTGGAAGTATTCCCTCCTCTTCTATTTTTTGAAAAACATTAAGAAGATTGGGTTTTCTTTCTTCTCTATATGTCTGGTAGAATTCAGAAGTGAATCCATCTGGTCGGGGGGTTTTGTTCTTGGGTAGTTTTTTGATTACCGATTCAATTCCGTTGCTGGTGATTGGTCTGTTTAGTTTTTCTGTTTCTTGCTTGGTCAGTCTTGGAAGGTTGTATTTTTCTAAGAAGTCTTCCATTTCTTCTTTGTTTGCCACCTTGTTAGCATATAGATTCTCATAATATTCTCTTATAATTCTTTGTATTTCTGTGGGATTCATGGTTATTTTTCCTTTCTCATTTCTGATTGTGTTTATGTGTGTAGATTCTCTTTTTCTCTTAATGAGTCTGGCTAGGGGTTTATCTATTTTGTTTATTTTTTCAAAGTACCAGCTCTTGGTTTTATTGATTATTTCTATTGTTTTATTCATCTCAATATTGTTTATTTCTTCTCTGATCTTTATTATGTCCCTCCTTCTGGTGACTTTGGGCCTCATTTGTTCTTCTTTTTCTAATTTCAGTAATTGTGTCTTTAGACTATTCATTTGGAAATGTCCTTCCTTCTTTAAATAGGCCTGGATTGCAGTATATTTTCCTCTTAGAACTGCCTTTGCTGCATCCCACAGAAGTTGTGGCTTTGTGTTGTCGTTGTCATTAGTCTCCATATATTCTTTCATTTCTGTTTTGATTTGGTCGTTAACCTATTGATTAGTTAGGAGAATGTTGTTAAGTCTCCATGTATTTGTGAGCCTTTTTGATTTCTTTCTCAAATTTATTTCTAGTTTTATACCTTTGTGATCTGAGAATTTGGTTGGTAGGATTTCAATGTTTTTGAAATTACTGAGGTTCATTTTGTGGCCTAGTATGTGGTCTACTCTCGAAAATGTTCCATGTGCACTTGAGAAGAATGTGTATCCTGCTGCATTTGGTTGCAGAGTTCTGTAGATGTCTGTTAGGTCCATCTGTTTTAGTGTGTTGTTCATTGCCTCTGTGTCTTTACTTATTCTCTGTCTGGTGGATCTGTCGTTTGGAGTGAGTAGTGTTTTGAAGTCTCCTAAAATGAATGCATTGCTGTCTATTTCCTCCTTTAATTCTGTTAGTATTTGTTTTACATATGCAGGCACTCCTGTGTTGGGTGTATACATATTTATAATGGTTATATCTTCTTGTTAGACTGACCCCTTTATCATTATGTAATGTCCTTCTTTATCTCTTGCTAGTTTCTTCGTTTTGAAGTCTATTTTGTCTGATACAAGTACTGCAACACGTGCTTTTTTCTCCTTGTTGTTTGCATGAAATATCTTTTTCTATCCCTTCACTTTTAGTCTGTGTAAGTCTTTGGGTTTAAAGTGAGTCTCTTGAATGCAGCATATAGATGGGTCTTGTTTTTTTATCCATTCAGTGACTCTATGTCTTTTGAGTGGTGCATTCAGTCCATTTACATTTAGGGTGATTGTGGATAGGTATGTACTTATTGACATTGCAGGCTTCAGATTCATGGTTACCAAAGTTTCAAGGTTAACTTCCCTACTATCTAAAAATCTAACAACTAATATAATATGCTATTACAAACACAATCTAATGGTTCTTTGTTTGTTTGTTTGTTTCCTCCTTTTTCCTTCCAATCCATTCTTTATATATTAGGTATCTTATTCTGTACTGTTTGTCTATCCCTTGATTGACTTTGGGGATAGTTAATTTAATTTTGCATTTGCTTAGTAATTAGCTGTTCTATTTTCTTTACTGTGGTTTTATTGTCTCTGGTGACAGCTATTAATCTGTAGGAACACTTCCATCTATAGCAGTCCCTCCAAAATACTCTGTAGAGATGGTTTGTGGGAGGCAAATTCTCTCAGCTTTTGCTTATCTGGGAATTGTTTAATCCCTCCTTCAAATTTAAATGATAATCTTGCTGGATAAAGTAATCTTGGTTCAAGTCCCTTCTGCTTCATTGCATTAAATTCATCATGCCACACCCTTCTGGCCTGTAAGGTTTCTGCTGAGAAGTCTGATGATAGCCTGATGGGTTTTCCTTTGTATGTGATCCTATTTCTCTCTCTGGCTGCTTTTAATAGTCTGTCCTTATCCTTGATCTTTGCCATTTTAATTACTATATGTCTTGCTGTTTTCTTCCTTGGGTCCCTTGTGTTGGGAGATCTGCACACCTCCATGGCCTGAGAGACTATGTCCTTCCCCAGACTGGGGAAGTTTTCAGCAATCACCTCCTCAAAGACACTTTCTATCCCTTTTTCTCTGTCTTCTTCTTCTCATACCCCTATAATGCAAATATTGTTTCGTTTGGATTTGTCACAGTTCTCTCAATATTCTTTCATTCTTAGAGATCCTTTTTTCTCTCAGTGCCTCAGCTTCTTTGTATGCCTCTTCTTTCGTTTCTGTTTCATTTATTCTCTCCTCCACCGTATCCAATCTGCTTTTAATACTATCCATTGTGTTCTTCAATGATTGGATCTCTGACCAGAATTCATTCCTGAGTTCCTGAATATCTTTCCGTACCTCCATGAACATGTTAATGATTTTTATTTTGAACTCCCTTTCAGGGAGAGTCATAAGGTCCATATCATTTAAATCTTTCTCAGGAGTTGTGTTCATAATTTTACTCTAGACCAGGTTCCTTTGGCGTTTCATATTTCTGTATGGCACCCTCTAGTGCCCAGAAGCTGTACTCTCTGGAGCTGCTCAGCCCCTGAAGCAATGTGGGGATTGTAGGGTGTGGTATTGGTGCCTCCGGGAGGAAAGGGGTGTTTGCTGGTTCCTGGCTGCTATGCCTGTCTCCACTGCCCAAACCAGTGGGCTGGGCACACAGATATAAGCCTCTGTGCTTTGCATTTTTAGTTGCTGTAGACAGATCTTCCCTCTGGCTGGTGTAACACCAGGGAAGGATTTCCCGGTTTGCAAGCCTGGTGGGGCTGGCTAGAAGAAAGTCGCACAAGTCTGCCTGTCACAGAAGGAGTTCTTGGAGCTGTGTAGACAGCCAGGGAGCTGGAGCACCTGAAGATCGTGAAAGTTCCCAACCTGCTGGGCAGAGTGCACCCAGACAATTTTGTCTGCCTGTCCTTTCTCCTGTGCAGTAAGCTCTATTCAATCCTTGCCCCCTTTAGCAGCCCTCTTGCTAAGGGCTTCTTTTTTAGGAAGTCTCTCAGACTGCCCGCCTTTCTTTTGTCCCTGAACAGCTGGGTATGGATCCCTTCTTTCACAAGCAGCTGGATTCTTAATCTCTCCAGGAATTCTGCCTGTCTTAGCTTTCCAACCCCCTAATTACAAGAGTATCGTGCAAGCACCATGAAATGTAGATTTGTGCTCCCAGAGCAGATCTCCAGAGTTAGGTATTCAGCAGTCCCATATCTCCACTCCCTCCCTGCTCCATTCCTGTTCCTCCTGCCATTGAGCTGGGGTGGGGGACGGGCTTGGATCCCGCGGGACCACAGCTTTAGTATGTTACCCTTTTCTGTGAGGACTGCTCTTGTCTCCAGGTGTATGAAGTTTGTTGCCGTCCTCTTTCCCATTGCTCTTTCAAGAGTAGTTGTAGTAGCTTTATCTTCATATTAAATGAGGTTTTAGGAGGAAGCCTCTATTTCACCTCTCACACTGCCATCTTTAATCCAATCTGAGCTTTCATTGTTGATTTGAGGAGAGGATTTTCTTTTTAATAAATATTTCATTTTCATCTAATGTTTACTTCATGATTCTAAACTTACTGCTTCAGCTTATATTCTTTGTTATGTTGTATGTTAAATACTACATGATACAATATAAATTATCATAAATAAAGTTTTTCTAAACATCTTCATACCATCCAACCTGCAATTTTAAATAACCAGGGATCTCCCTTTCCAATAATTTTCTATGGTTTAAATTTTATTGTATGTGATTTAATCATGACAAGCATTTTCTTAGAACTCTATAAACATAGGGGTGTATATCTCTTTTTCAAACTGGGCTGCTGCACTCCTAGGAGTGGGATTCCTGGGTCAAACGCTATTTCTATTTAGAGTTTTTTGAGGAACCTCCATACTGCTTTCCACAATGGTTGAACTAATTTGCAGTCCCACCAGCACTGTACGAGGGGTGCCTTTTCTCCACATCCTTGCCAACATTTGTTGTTTTTGTGTTTTGGATGTTGGCCATCTTCACTGATGTGAGGTGATATCTCATTGTGGTTTTAATCTGCATTTCTCTGATGATTAGCGATGTGGAGCATCTTTTCATGTGCCTGTTGGCCATCTGAGTTTCTTCTTTGGAGACGTGTCTATTCATGTCCTCTCCCATTTCTTAATTGGATTATTTGCTTTTTGTTTGTTGAGGTTGTGAGTTCTTTATATATTTTAGATGTCAACCCCTTATCAGATATGTCATTTATGAATATATTCTCCCATACTGTACGATGTCTTTTTGTTCTACTGATGGTGTCCTTTGCTGTACTGAAGCTTTTCAACTTGATATAGTCCCACTTGTTCATTTTTGCCTCTGTTTCCCTTGTCTGGGGAGATACGTTTATGAAGAAGTCGCTCATGTTTATGTCCAAGAGATATTTTCCTATATTTTTTTTCTAAGAGTTTTATGGTTTCATGTCTTACATTCAGGTCTTTGATCCATTTTGAGTTTACTTTTGTGTATGGGGTTAGACAGTAGTCCAGTTTCATTCTCTTACATGTAGCTGTCCAGTTTTTCCAACACCAGCTGCTGAAGAGGCTGTCATCTCCCCATTGTATATACAAGGCTCCTTTATCATATATTAATTGACTGTATATGTTTGGGTTAATGTTTGGATTTTCTATTCTGTTCCACTGGTCTGTGGGTCTGTTTTTGTGCCAGTACCAAATTGTCTTGATTACTGCAGCTTTGTAGTAGAGCTTGAAGTAAGGGCATGTAATTCCCCCTGTTTTATTCCTCCTTCTCAGGATTGCTTTGGCTATTTGGGGACTTTTGTGGTTCCATCTGAATTTTAGGATTATTTGTAAAAGTTCATTGAAGAAAGCTGTTGGTATTTTGATAGAGATTGCATTGAATCTGTAGATTGCTTTAGGTAGTACAGCCATTTTGACAATATTTATTCTTCCTAGGCAAAACATGGGATGCATTTATATTTGTTAGTGTCCTCTTTAATTTCTCTTAGGAGTGTCTTGTAGTTTTCAGGGTGTAGTCTTTCACTTCCTTTGTTAGGTTTATTCCTAGGTATTTTATTCTTTTTGATGCAATTGTGAATGGAATTGTTTTTCTGATTTCTCTTTCTGTTAGTTCATCATTAGTGTATAGGAAAGCAAAAGATTTCTGTGTGTTAATTTTGTATCCTGCAACTATCCTGAATTCAGATATTAGTTCTAGTAGTTTTGGAGTGGAGTCTTTAGGGTTTTTTATGTACAGTATCATGTCACCTGCCAATAGTGACAATTTGACTTCTTCTTTACCAATATGGATGCCTTGTATTTCTTTGCTTTCTCTGATTGCCATGGCTAGGTCCTCCAGTACTATGTTGAATAACAGTGGAGGGAGTGGGCATCCCTGTCTCATTCCCAATCTTAGATGAAAAGCTTTCAGCTTCTTGCTGTTAAGTATGATTTTAGCTGTGGTTTTGTCATATATGGCCTTTATGATATTGCCCTCTATACCCATTTTGTTGAGAGTTTGTGTCATGAACGGATGTTGAATTTTGTCAAATGCTTTTTCAGCATCTATGGAGATGATCATGTGGTTTTTGTTCTTCTTTTTGTTGATGTGGTGGATGATGTTGATGGATTTTCGAATGTTACCGTCCTTGCATCCCTGGGATGCATCCCACTTGATCATGGTGTATGATCCTCTTGATGTATTTTTGATTTCCATTTGCTAATATTTTGTTGAGTATTTTTGCATTTACATTCATCAGGGATATTGGTCTGTAATTTTCTTTTTTGGTGAGGTCTTGGCCCAGTTTTTGTATTAGAGTGATGCTGGCTTCATAGAATGAGTTTGGAAGTATTTCATCCTCTCCTATTTTTTGGACACTTTAAGGAGAATGGGTGTTATTTCCTCTCTATATGTCTGGTAGAATTCAGAGGTGAATCCCTCTGGCCCGGGAGTTTTGTTCTTGGGTAGTTTTTGATTACCAATTCGATTTCATTGCTGGTGATTGGTCTGTATAGTTTTTCTGTTTCTTCTTGGTCAGTCTTGTAAGGTTGTATTTTTCTAAGAAGTTGTCCATTTCTTCTCGGTTTTCCAGCTTGTTAACATACAGATTCTCATAAAATTCTCTTATAATTCTTTGAATTTCACTGGGGTCGGTCGTGATTTTTCCTTTCTCATTTCTGATTCTGTTTATGTGTGTAGATTCTCTTTTTCTCTTAATAAGTCTGGCTAGTGGTTTATCCATTTTGTTTACTTTTTCAAAGAACCAACTCTTGGTTTCACTGATTTTTTCTATTGTTTTATTCTTCTCAATTTTATTTATTTCTTCTGTGTTCTTTATTATGTCCCTCCTTCTGCTGACTTTGGGCCTCATTTGTTCTTTTTCCAATTTCAATTGTTGTGACTTCAGACTATTCATTTCGCATTGTTCTTCCTTCTTTAAGTAGGCCTGGATTGCAATATAGTTTCCTCTTAGAACTGCCTTTGCTGTGTCCCACAGAAGTTGTGGCTTTGTGTTGTTGTTATTGGTCTCCATATATTCTTTGATTTCTGTTTTAATTTGATCATTGACCCATTGATTATTTAGGAAAATGTTGTTCAGTCTCCATGTATTTGTGAGCCTTTTTGATTTCTTTGTACAATTTATTTCTAGTTTTATACCTTTATGATCTGAGAAGTTGGTTCGTAGAATTTCAATATTTTTTACTTTACTGAGGTTCTTTTTGTGGCCTAGTATGTGGTCTATTCTGGAAAGTGTTCCATGTACACTTGAGAAGAATGTGTATCCTGCTTCTTTTGGGTGTAGAGTTCTGTAGATGTCTCTTAGGTCCATCTGTTCTAGTGTGTTGTTCAGTGCCTCTGTGTCTTTACTTATTTTCTGTCTGGTTGATCTGTCCTTTGGAGTGAGTGTTGTGTTGAAGTCTCCTATAATGAATGCATTGCTGTCTATTTCCTCCTTTAATTCTGTTAGTATTCGTTTCACATATGCCGGCGCTCCTGTGTTGGGTGCATATATATTCAAAATGGTCGTATCCTATTGCTGGACTGACCCCTTTATCATTATGTAATGTCCTTCTTTATCTCTTGCTACTTTCTTCGTTTTGAAGTCTATTTTGTCTGATACAAGTACTGCAACACCTGCTTTTTTCTCGTTGTTGTTTGCATGAAATATCTTTTTCAATCCCTTCACCTTTCGTCTGTGTATATCTTTGGGTTTGAGGTGAGTCTCTTGTAAGCAGCATAGAGATGGGTCTTGCTTTTTATCCATTCAGTAACTCTGTGTCTTTTGATTGGTGCATTCAGTCCATTTCCATTTAGGGTGATTATCAATAGATATGTACTTATTGCCATTGCTGGCTTTACATTCGTGGTTACCAAAGATTCAAGTGTAGCTTCTCTACTATCTAACAGTCTAACTTTACTTTCTTGTTAAGTTACTGTAAACACAGTCTGATGATTCTTTATTTCTCTCCCTTCTTATTCTTCCTTCTCCCTTCTTTATATACTAGGTGTTTTATTCTTTGCCTTTAGTTAGTATTTGGATATTCTGCTTTCTTTGCTATTATTTTATTTTCTCTGGTGACCTCTTTTTAGCCTTAGGAGTGCTTCCCACTAGAGCAGTCCCTTTAAGATATCCTGTAGGGTTGGTTTATAGGGGGCAAATTCCCTCAGCTTTCACTTTTCCTGAAATTGTTTATGCCCTCCCTCAAATTTAAATGAGAATCGTGCTGGATACAATATTCTTGGTTCGAGGCCCTTCTGTTTCATTCAATTAAATATATCATGCCATTCTCTTCTGGCCTGTAACGTTTCTGTTGAGAAGTCTGATGATAGTCTGATGAATTTTCTTGTAGATGATATTTTTTCTCTCTCTAGCTGCGTTTAATACTCTGTCCTTATCTTTGATCTTTGCCATTTTAATTATTATGTGTCTTGGTGTTGTCTTCCTTGGGTCCCTTGTGTTGGGAGATCTGTAGGCTTCCATGGTTTGAAAGACTATTTCCTTCCCCAGCTTGGGGAAGTTTTCAGCAATTATTTCTTCAAAGACACTTTCTATCCCTTTTTCTCTCTCTTCTTCCTCTGGTACTCCTATAATGTGAATGTTGTTCCGTTTGGATTGGTCACACAGTTCTCTTAATATTCTTTCAGTCCTAGAGATCCTTTTATCTCTGTCTGCCTCACCTTCTCTTTATTCCTGTTCTCTGATTTCTGTTACATTAACAGTCTCTTGCATCTCGTCCAGTCTGCTGCTAAGCCCGTCGATCACTTGTCTATCTCTGCATTGTCTTTCCTGACTTCCCTCACTTCCTCCCTTAGCTCTTGCATATTTCTCTGTAGATCCATCAGTATGGTTATGACTTTTATTCTGAATTCTTTTTCAGGAAGATTGTGCATGTCCATCCCATCAGGCTCCCTCTCTGAGGTTGTCTGTGTAAGCTTTGTTTGTACCATATTCCTCTGTCTTTTCATGGCTGTAGAAGTGGTCAGAAAAAGACAAAATGAAGAGAGGGAAAAAAGAGAAAAATAAAAAAAATCTGCATTGAATCTGTAATTGTTTGAAGCAGGATTTTGATAATATTAATTCTTCCTTTCCATGAGCATGCAATAGATTTCCATTTATTTTTCTCTTCTCCACTGTCTTTCATCAGTGTCTTATAGTTTTCATAATATAGGCCTTTCACCTCCTTGATTGTGTTTATTCTTAGGCATTTTATTCTTTTTGATGCAGTTGTAAATGGAATTGTTTTCCTGATTTCCCTTTCCACTAGTTCACTGCTAGTATATGGTAATGTAACAGATTTCTTTATATTGATTTTGTATCCTGCCATTTTGTTGAAACCAGTTATTACTTCTAATAGCTTTTTGGTGGAGTCATTAGCGTTTTCTATAAATACTATCATCGCATGTGCAAATAGTGATAGTTTTACTTCTTTCTTAACAATTTGAATGTCTTCTACCTCTTTATCTTGTCTGATTGCCATCTCTAAGACTTCTAGTATTATGTTGCATAAAGTGGTGGGAGTGGGCATCACTCTCTTGTCCCGGGTCTTACAGGAAAAGGTTTCATCTTTTTGCTATTGAGCTGTGGCTTGCCATATATAGCCTCCATTATGATGAGGTATGCTCCCTCTATATCCCTTTTGGTGAGAGTTCTTAAGATGACTGGAGGTTGAATTTTGTCCAGTGCTTTTTCAGCATCTATTGAAATGATCATATTGTATTTATTCTTTCTTTAGTTGATGTGTTGTATGACATTGGTTAATTTACACATATTGTATATGCTTGTATCATTGACTAAATCCCACTGGACCACAACGGATGATCCTTTTGATGTATTTGTGAATTTGGTTTGCTAACATTTTGTTGAGGATTTTGGCACCTATGTTTATCAAGCGTACTGGTCTATAATTTTTTTTTGGTAGTGTCTTTGTCTGGTTTTGGTATTAGAGTCATGCTGGCCTCAGAATGAGTTTGGAAGTATTCCATCCTCTTGTGTTTTTTGGAATACCTTAAAGAGAATGGGTATTAGTTGTTCTCTAAAGGTTTTAGTAGAATTCACCTGTGAAGCTGTCTAGTTCTGGAATTTTGTTTCTTGGGTGTGTGTTGATTACTAATTCACTTTTGTTATTGGTAATTGGTCTGTTCAGATTTTCTGTTTCTTTGGGTCAGTATTGGAAGGTTGTACATTCCTATGAATTTGTCCAATACTTCTAGGATGTCAAATTTATTGGCATATAATTTTTCATAGAATTCCCTAATAATTCTTTGTATTTCTGTGGTGTCAGTTGGACCTTTTGCTTTTTCATTTCTGATTTTGTTAATTTCTTTTTTCTCTCCTCTTTTCTTGGTAACTCTGGCCAGGGGTCATCTATTTTATCTTTTGTATGAACCAGTTCTTGGTTTCATTGATTTTTTTTCTATTCTTATTATTGTTTTTATCTATTTCTATTATGATCTTTTGTATGTTCCTCCTACTAACCTTGGGTTTCATGTGTTCTCCTTTTTCTAGTTTCTTTAGTTGTGAGTTTAGACTGTTTATTTGGGATTGTTCTTGTTTCTCAAGGTAGGCATGTATTACTATGTACTTCACTCTTAGGACCACTTTTGCAGCATCCCACATATTTTGAACTGTTGTATTTTTGTTTTCATTTGTCTCCATGTATTGCTTGATTTTTTCTTTGATTTTTTTATTGATCTATTGACTATTTAGAAGCATGTAGTTGAGCCTCTATGTGTTTGTGAGATTTCATTTTTCATGTAATTGATTTATAGTTTCTTACCATTGTGATCTAAAATAATGCTTGATATAATTTTCATCTGTTTGAATTTATTGAAAGCTCTTTTTATGTCCTAATATATGATCTATTCTGGAGGATGTTCTATGTGCACTTGAGAAAATGTATATCCTGCTGCTTTTGGTTGGAACAATCTGTATATATCTGTTAAACCCATCTTGTCTAATATGTCATTCAATGTCTTTGTTTTCTTATTTTATCTCTTGGTGATCTGTACATTGATGTAAGCGGGATTTAAAATCCCCTAATATGATTATATTGCCATTTATCTCCCCCTTTAAGTCTCTAAGTATTTGTTTTATATATTTATGTGCTCCTGTGTTGGATGCATAGATATTTACAATTGTTATATCCTCTTGTTGGACTGATAACTTTATTGTTCTTATGTAATTTTATGTAATTATTCAATGTCCTTTTGTAAAGTTCTTCCTGGTCTCTTCTTACTTTCTTTGTTTTGAAGTCTATTTTTTCTAAGTACTGCTACTCCTGCTTTTTTCTCCCTTTTATTTGCATGAAATAACTTTTTCTGTATCTTCACTGTCTGTCTTTTTATGTCTTTATGTCTGAAATGAGTTTCTTGTAGGCAGCATATAGATGGGTCTTATTTCTTTTTTCATTTTGTCATGCTATGTCTTTTGATTAGTGCACTTAGTCCGTTTACATTTAAGGTAAATATGATAGATATGTACTTATTGTCATTTTATTAACTGTTTTCTGGTTGTTCTTGTAGTTCCTTTAGGTTTCTTTCTTCCTTGTTTAGACTATTTTCCTGTTATTTGATAGTTTTCTCAAGTGTTATGCTTAGACTATTTTTGTAAATTTTTTGTGTATCTATCAAAGACTATTATGTTTGTGGTTACCATAGGGTTCACAGATAATTTCCCAAATACATAACAGTCTATATTAAGTTGACAGTTGCTTGATTTCAAACACTATCTAATAGTATTACATCTTTATTCTTCCTCCTCCATACTTTATGTATAAAATGTCATAACCAATATCTTTTGTATATGTCTTGACTGATTTTGTGTACAGTTGATTTTACTACGTTTTATTTAAAAAGTAATTTTCTTATCACTAATATACAATCTTATGATGGTTTCACATGCACAACACAGTGATTCAACATTAACCAATATTATCAGATTTTACTAATCAGATTTTTTAACTTAATATTTGCTTAGTTACTGGTCTACTACGTTTATTACAGGTATATTTTCACTGATGAATGATATTTAAGCTTAAGAAAATTTCCATCTATAGAAGTCCCTTTAATATATCCTATAAGGCTGGTTTAATGGTGGTGAATTCTCTTCACTTTGTTTATCTGCGAACGTTTTTTAATTAAGGTATCACTGAAATACAATCTTATGAAGGTTTCACATGAGCAACATTGTGGTTTCAGTATTTACCCATATTATCAAGTTCCCCACCACACCCCATTTCAATCACTGTCCATCAGTGTAGTAAGATGCTATAAAGTCATTACTTGTCTTCTCCATGCTATACTGCCTTCTCTGTGACCTACTCTTAATCAATCTTTCAATTTTGAATGATAACCTTGCTTTCCAGAGGTCTCTTAGTTGTAGGTTCTTCTTCCCTTTCAATACATTAAATATTTCAAGCCACTCCCTTCTGGCATATAAAGGTGCTGCTCAGAAATCAGCTGATAGTCTTATGGAGTTTCCCTTATACATAAAAGTCTACCACTTTCTTACTCCTTTTAAGATTCTTTATCTTTAATCTTTGCCATTTTAATTACTATATATCTTGGTGCTGCCTTCTGAAGTTCCTTTTATTAGGGGCTCTCTGGTCTTCCAAGATCCAGGTGTCCATTTCCTTCCCAAGTTGGGAAAGTTTTCAGCTATTATTTCTTCAAAGAGACATTCTACTCCTTTGTCTCTCTCTTCTCTATCTGAGAACCCTATTGTGTGAATATTATTTTTTATTTTTTTATTAAGGTATTATTGATATACACTCATGAATATTTCACATGAAAAAACAATGTGGTTAGTACATTTACACATATTATCAAGCCCCACCCACCATACCCCAATGTAATCACTGTTCATGAGTGTAGTAAGATGTCACAGATTCACGTTTTGCCTTCTCTGTGATGCACTGTTTTCCCTGTGACCCACCACACCACGTGTACTAAACATGATACCCCTCAATCCCCATCTCCCTCCCTCCAAACCCACCCTCCAACACCCCTCCCCTTTGGTAACCACTAGCCCCTTCTTGGAGTCTGCGAGTCTGCTGCTATATTGTTCCTTCAGTTTTGCTTTGTTGTTATTCTCCACAAATGAGGCAAATCATTTGGCACTTGTCTTTCTTTGCCTCACTTATTTCACTGAGCATAATATCCTCCAGTTCCATCCATGTTCTTGCAAATGGTGGGATTTGTTTATTTCTTATGGTTGAATAGCATACCATTGTGTATATGCACATCTTCTTTATCCACTCATCTACTGATGGACACTTAGGTTGCTTCCATATCTTGGCTATTGCAAATAGTGCAGCAATAAACATAGGGGTGCATATGTCTTTCTGAGTCTGAGAAGTTGTATTCTTTGGGTAAATTACAAGGAGTGGGATTTCTAGGTCAAATGGTATTTCTATTTTTAGTTTTTTGAGGAATATCCATATTACTTTCCACAATGGTTGAACTTTGAACTACCTTACATTCACAGCAGCAGTGTAGGAGGGGTCCCCTTTCTCCGAATCCATGCCAGCATTTGTTGTTCTTAGTCTTTTGGATGCTGGCCATCCTTAGTAGTGTTAATTTGCATTTCTTTGATGATTAGTGATGTGGAACATCTTTTCATGTGTCTGTTGGCCATCTGAATTTATTTTTGGAGAATTGTCTCTTCATATCCTCTGCCCATTTTTAATTGGGTTATTTGCTTTTTGGGTGGTGAGGCATGTGAGTTCTTTATGTATTTTGGATGTTAACCTGTTGTCGCATATGTCATTTACAAATATATTCTCCCATACTGTAGGATACCTTTTTGTTCTGTTGATGATGTCCTTTGCCACAGAGAACCTTTTTAGTTTGATGTAGTCCCATGTGTTCCTTTTTGCTTGTGTTTCCTTTGCTCAAGGATATGCGTTCAGGAAGAAGTTAGTCATGCTTATATTCAGGAGATTTTTGCCTCTGTTGTCTTCTAAGAGTTTTATAGTTTCATGACTTACATTAAGGTCTTTGATCCACTTTGAGTTTACTTTTGTGTATGGGTTTAAACAACAATCAAGTTTCATTCTCATGCATATAGCTCTCCAGTTTTGCCACCAGTTCTTGAAGAGGCTGTAATTTCCCCATTGTATGTCCATGGCTATTTTAGTGTATATTAATTGACCATATATGGTTGGAGGTTTATATCAGGGCTCTCTAGTCTGTTCCATTGGTCTATGGTTCTGTTCTTGTGCCAGTACCAAATTGTCTTGATTACTGTGTCTTTGCAGTAAAGCTTAAAGTTGGGGAGCATAATCCCGCCAGCTTTATTCTTCCTTCTCAGGATTGCTTTGACTATTCAGGGTCTTTTGTGGTTCCATATTAATTTTAGAATGATTTGCTCTAGTTCATTGAAGAATTCTGTTGGTATTTTTATAGGAATTGCATTGAATATGTAGATGGCTTTAGGCAGGATAGCCATTTTGACAATATTAATTCTTCCTCTCCATGAGCACAGGATGTGTTTCCATTTATTGGTATCTTCTTTCATTTCTCTCATTAGTGTCTTGTAGTTTTCTGAGGATAGGTCTTTCACTTCCTTTGTTAGCCTTATTCCTAGGTATTTTATTCTTTTTGATGAAACTGTGAATGGAATTATTTTCCTAATTTTCTTTCTGCTAGTTCATTGTTAATGTATAGGAATACAACAGATTTCTGTGTATTAATTTTGTATCCTGAAAATTTTCCAAATTCAGATATTAGATCTAGTAGTTCTGGAGTGGATTCTTTAGGGTTTTGTTATGTACAATATCATGTCATATGCAAACAGGGACAGTTTAAATTCTTCCTTACCAATCTTGAGGCCTTTTATTTTTAATCTTGTCTGATTTCCATGGCTAGGACCTCCAGTACTATGTTGAATAGAAGTGGGGATAGTGGGCATCCTTGTCTTGTTCCTGATCTTAAAGGAAAAGCTTTCAGCTTCTCACTGTTAAGTATCACGTTGGCTGTGGGTTTGTCATATATGGCCTTTACTATATTGAGGTACTTACCTTCTATACCCATTTTATTGATAGTTTATTTCATGAATGGATGTTGAATTTTGTCTAATGCTTTTTCAGCATCTATGGAGATGATCATGTGGTTTTTGTCCTTCTTTTTGTTGATGTGGTGGGGATGTTGATGGATATTTGAATGTTGTACCATCCTTGCATCCCTGGAATAAATCCTACTTGATCACTATGGATGATCTTTTTGATGTAGTTTTGAATTGGGTTTGCTTATATTTTGTTGAGTATTTTTACATCTAGCTTCATCAGGGATATTGGTCTGTAATTGTCTTTTTTTGTGGTGTCTTAGCCTGATTTTGTTATTAGAGTAATGCTGTCCTCTTAGAATGAGTTAGGAAGTGTTCCCTCTTCTTCTACTCTTTGCAACACTTTAATGAAGATGGGTATTACATCTTCACTAAGTGTTTGATAAAATTCAGTAGTGAAGCCATCTGGTACACTTAGGCTTAAGTAGTTTTTTGATTACCGATTGAATTTCATTGCTGGTATTTGCTCTGTTCAGATTTTCTGTTCCTCTCTGGGTCAGCCTTGGAAGGTTGTATTTTTCTAGAAAGTTATCCATTTCTTCTATGTCATCCAGTTTGTTAGTATATAATTTTTAATAGTATTCCCTAATAATTCTTTGTATTTCTGTGGTGTCCATAGTGATTTTTCCTTTCTCATTTCTGATTCTATTTATGTATGTAGGCTATTTTTTCCTTGGTATGTCTGGCTAGGGGTTTATCTATTTTGTTTATTTTCTCAAAGAAACGGCTCTTGATTTCATTGATTCTTTGTATTGTTTTATTCTTCTCGATTTTATTTATTTATGCTCTAATCTTTATTATGTCCCTCCTTCTATTGACTTTGAGCCGCGGTTTGTTCTTCTTTTTCTAGTTTTGTTAATTGTGAATTTAGAGTTTTCATATGGGATTGTTCTTCTTTCCTGAGGTAGGCCTGTATTGCAATATACTTTCCTCTTAGCAAGGCCTTCTCTGCATCCCACAGATTTTGCAGTATTGAATTATTGTTATCATTTGTCTCCATACATTGCTTGATCTCTGTTTTTATTTCGTCATTGATCCATTGGTTATTTAAGAGCATGTTGTGAAGCCTCCATGTGTTAGTGGGATTTTTCATTTACTTTGCATAATTTATTTCTAGTTTCATACCTTTGTGGTCTGAGAAACTGGCTGGTACAATTTCAATCTTTTTGAATTTACCGAGGCTCATTTTGTTGCCTAGTGTATGATCTATTCTTTTTTTTTTTTAATATAATTTATTTTATTATCATTAATTTACAATTACATGTGCAATATTACGATTATTATACTACCCCTTCATCAGGTCCCCCCCACCAACCCCATTACAGTCACTGTCCATCAGCGTAGTGAGATGCTATAGAATCACTACTTGTCTTCTCTGAGTTGTACTGCCCTCCCCGTGCCGCCCCAACATTACATTTGCTAATCGTAATGCCCCTTTTTCCCTTTTATCCCTCCCTTCCCGCCCATTTTCCCCAGTCCCTTTCCCTTTGGTAACTATTAGTCCGTTCTTGGGTTCTGTGAGTCTGCTGCTGTTTTGTTCCTTCAGTTTTTTTCTTTGTTCTTATACTCCACATATGAGTGAAATCATTTGATACTTGTCTTTTTCGGCTTGGCTTATTTCACTGAGCATAATACCCTCTAGCTCCATCCATGTTGTTGCAAATGGTAGGATTTGTTTTCTTCTTATGGATGCATAATATTCCATTGTGTATATGTACCACCTCTTCTTTATCCATTCATCTACTGATGGACACTTAGGTTGCTTCCATTTCTTGGCTATTGTAAATAGTGCTGCAATAAACATAGGGGTGCATCTGTCCTTTTCAAATTGGGCTGCTGCATTCTTACGGTAAATTCCTAGGAGTGGAATTCCTGGGTCAAATGGTATTACTATTTTGAGTCTTTTGAGGAACCTCCATACTGCTTTCCACAATGGTTGAACTAATTTGCATTCCCACCAGCAGTGTAGGAGGGTTCCCTTTTCTCCACATCCTCGCCAACATTTGTTGTTGTTTGTGTTTTGGATGTTGGCCATCCTCACTGGTGTGAGGTGATATCTCATTGTGGTTTTAATCTGCATTTCTCTGATGATTAGCGATGTGGAGCATCTTTTCATGTGCCTGTTGGCCATCTGAATTTCTTCTTTGGAGAAGTGTCTATTCATGTCCTCTGCCCATTTCTTAATTGGATTATTTGCTTTCTGTTTGTTAAGGTGCATGAGTTCTTTATATATTTTGGATGTCAACCCTTTATCAGATACGTTTTTTATGAATATATTCTCCCATACTGTAGGATGTCTTTTTGTTCTACTGATGGTGTCCTTTGCTGTACAGAAGCTTTTCAGCTTGATATAGTCCCACTTGTTCATTTTTGCTTTTGTTTCCCTTGCCCGGGGAGATATGTTCGTGAAGAAGTTGCTCATGTTTATGTCCAGGAGATTTTTGCCTATGTTTTTTTCTAAGAGTTTTATGGTTTCATGTCTTACATTCAAGTCTTTGATCCACCTTGAGTTTACCTTTGTGTATGGGGCTAGACAGTAGTCCAGTTTCATTCTCTTACATGTAGCTGTCCAGTTTTTCCAACACCAGCTGCTGAAGAGGCTGTCATCTCCCCATTGTATATCCAAGGCTCCTTTATCAAATATTAATTGACTGTATATGTTTCGGTTAATGTTTGGATTTTCTATTCTGTTCCACTGGTCTGTGGGTCTGTTTTTGTGCCAATACCAAATTGTCTTGATTACTGTGGCTTTGTAGTAGAGCTTGAAGTCAGGGAGTGTAATTCCCCCTGTTTGATTCCTCCTTCTCAGGATTGCTTTGGCTATTCGGGTCTTTTGTGGTTCCATATGAATTTTAGAATTATTTGTTCCAGTTCATTGAAGAAAGCTGTTGGTAGTTTGATAGGGATTGCATTGAATCTGTAGATTGCTTTAGGTGGTATAGCCATTTTGACAATATTGATTCTTCCTAGCCAAGAGCATGGGATGCTTTTCCATTTGTTAGTGTCCTCTTTAATTTCTCTTAGGAGTGTCTTGTAGTTTTCAGAGTACAGGTCTTTCACTTCCTTCATTAGGTTTATTCCTAGGTACTTTATTCTTTTTGATGCAATTGTGAATGGAATTGTTTTTCTGATTTCTCTTTCTGTTAGTTCATCATTAGTGTATAGGAAAGCAACAGATTTCTGTGTGTTAATTTTGTATCCTGCAACTTTGCTGAATTCAGATATTAGTTCTAGTACTTTTGGAATGGAATCTTTAGGGTTTTTTATGTACAGTATCATGTCATCTGCAAATAGTGACAATTTGACTTCTTCTTTACCAATCTGGATGCCTTGCAGGTCTTTGTTTTGTCTGATTGCTGTGGCTAGGACCTCCACTACTGTTGAATAACAGTGGAGAGAGTGGGCATCCTTGTCTTGTTCCAGATCTTAGATGAAAAGCTTTCAGCGTCTCGCCGTTAAGTATGATGTTAGCTGTGGGTTTGTCATATATAGCCTTTATGATGTTGAGGTACTTGCCCTCTATACCCATTTTGTTGAGAGTTTTAATCAGGAATGGATGCTGAATTTTGTCAAATGCTTTTTCAGCATCTATGGAGATGATCATGTGGTTTTTGTTCTTCTTTTTGTTGATGTGGTGGATGATGTTGATGGATTTTCGAATGTTGTACCATCCTTGCATCCCTGGGATGAATCCCACTTGATCATGGTGTATGATCCTCTTGATGTATTTTTGAATTCGGTTTGCTAATATTTTGTTGAGTATTTTTGCATCTACGTTCATCAGGGATATTGGTCTGTAATTTTCTTTTTTGGTGAGGTCTTTGCCCGGTTTTGGTATTAGAGTGATGCTGGCTTCATAGAATGAGTTTGGAAGTATTCCCTCCTCTTCTATTTTTTGGAAAACCTTAAGGAGAATCGGTGTTATTTCTTCTCTATATGTCTGGTAGAATTCAGAGGTGAATCCATCAGGCCCAGGGGTTTTGTCCTTGGGTAGTTTTTTTATTAACAATTCGATTTCGTCACTGGTGATTAGTCTGTTTAGTTTTTCTGTTTCTTGCTTGGTCATTCTTGGAAGGTTGTATTTTTCTAAAAGTTGTTCATTTCTTCTATGTTTTCTAGCTTGTTGGCATATAGATTCTCATAATATTCTCTTATGATTCTTTGTATTTCTGTGGGGTCTGTCGTGATTTTTCCTTTCTCATTTCTGATTGTGTTTATGTGTGTAGATTCTCTTTTCCTCTTAATGAGTCTGGCTAGGGGTTTATCTATTTTGTTTATTTTTTCAAAGAACCAGCTCTTGGTTTTATTGATTTTTTCTATTGTTTTATTCTTCTCAATTTTATTTATTTCTTCTCTAATCTTTATTATGTCCCTCCTTCTGGTGACTTTGGGCCTCATCTGTTCTTCTTTTTCCAATTTCAGTAATTGTGTCTTTAGACTATTCATTTGGGAATGTTCTTCCTTCTTTAAATAGGCCTGGATTGCAATATACTTTCCTCTTAGAACTGCCTTTGCTGCGTCCCACAGAAGTTGTGGCTTTGTGTTGTTGTTGTCATTAGTCTCCATATATTCTTTGATTTCTGTTTTGATTTGGTCGTTAACCCATTGATTAATTAGGAGAGTGTTGTTAAGTCTCCATGTATTTGTGAGCGTTTTTGATTTCTTTGTAAAATTTATTTCTAGTTTTATACCTTGGTGATCTGAGAAGTTGGTTGGTAGGATTTCAATATTTTTGAAATTACTGAGGTTCTTTTTGTGGCCTAGTATGTGGTCTATTCTGGAAAATGTTCCATGTGCACTTGAGAAGAATGTGTATCCTGTTGCTTTTGGGTGTAGAGTTCTGTAGATGTCTGTTAGGTCCATCTGTTCTAGTGTGTTGTTCAGTGCCTCTGTGTCTTTACTTATTTTCTGTCTGGTTGATCTGTCCTCTGGAGTGAGTGGTGTGTTGAAGTCTCCTAAGATGAATGCATTGCTGTCTTTTTCCTCCTTTAATTCTGTTAGTATTTGTCTCACATATGCTGGCGCTCCTGTGTTGGGTGCATATATATTTATAATGGTTATATCTTCTTGTTGGACTGACCCCTTTATCATTATGTAATGTCCTTCTTTATCTTTGCTACTTTCTTCGTTTTGAAGTCTATTTTGTCTGATACAAGTACTGCAACACCTGCTTTTTTCTCTTTGTTGTTTGCATGAAATATCTTTTTCCATCCCTTCACTTTTAGTCTGTGTATATCTTTGGATTTGAGGTGAGTTTCTTGTAGGCAGCATATAGATGGGTCTTGCTTTTTTATCCATTCTGTTACTCTGTGTCTTTTGATTGGTGCATTCAGTCCATTTACATTTAGGGTGATTATTGATAGGTATGTACTTATTGCCATTGCTGGCTTTAGATTCGTGGTTACCAAGGGTTCAAGGGTTGCTTCTTTACTATCTAACAATCTAACTTAACTTTCTTGTTAAGTTATTGTAAACACAGTCTGATGTTTCTTTCTTTCTCTCCCTTCTTATTCCTCCTCCTCCATTCTTTCTATAACAGGTGTTTTATTCTTTGCCTTTAGTTGGTATTTGGATGGTCTACTTTCTTTGCTATGATTTTTTTTCCCTCTGGTGACATCTTTTTAGCCTTAGGTGTGCTTCCCTCTAGAGCAGTCCGTTTAAGATATCCTGTAGTGGTGGTTTGTGAGAGGCAAACTCTCTTAACTTTCGTTTGTCTGGAAATTGTTTAATCCCTCCATCATATTTAAATGATAATCGTGCTGGATACAATATTCTTGGTTCGAGGCCCTTCTGTTTCATTACGTTAAATATATCATGCCATTCTCTTCTGGCCTGTAAGGTTTCTGTTGAGGAGTCTGATGATAGTCTGATGGGTTTTCCTTTGTAGGTGATCTTTTTCTCTCTCTAGCTGCCTTTAATACCCTGTCTTTATCTTTGATCTTTGCCATCTTAATTATTATGTGTCTTGGTGTTGTCTTCCTTGGGTCCCTTGTGTTGGGAGATCTATGAGCTTTGGTGGACTGCGAGACTACTTCCTTCCCCAGCGAGGGAAAGTTTTCAGCAATTATTTCTTCAAAGACACTTTCTATCCCTTTTTCTCTCTCTTCTTCCTCTGGTACTCCTATAATGCGAATATTGTTCCGTTTGGATTGGTCACACAGTTCTCTTAATATTCTTTCATTCCTAGAAATCCTTTTATCTCTCTCTGCCTCAGCTGCTCTGTACTCCTGTTCTCTGTTTTCTATTCCATTAACAGTCTCTTGCATCTCATCCATTCTGCTGTTAAGCCCGTCGATCGCTTGTCTGATTTCTGCATTGTCTTTCCTCAGTTCCCTCACTTCCTCCCTCAGCTCTTGCACATTTCTCTGTAGGTCCATCAGCATGGTTATGACTTTTATTCTAAATTCTTTTTCAGGGAGGCTGTGCATTTCCATCCCTTCAGACTCCCTCTCTGGGGTTGTCTGGTTGATTTTGGTCTGAACCATATTCCTCTGTCTTTTCATGGCTGTATAATTTGGTCACTGATAGTTGCCACGTATGTCAGCTGGGCTCTTTAAGATTTTAAAAAGAGAAGAAAAAAAAAGAGGAAAAAAAAGAGAAAAAAAGGAAAAAAAGAAAAAAAAAGAAAGAAAGAGAGAAAAGAAAGAAACGAAAAAACAAAGACAAAACAAAACAAAACAAACAAACAAACAAAAAGCCCACCGGACGTAGATTCTGTGGGAATGCTCTAGGTGGCGCTATTGCCCCACTATTCCACAGCTGTGACTGTGCCGCTCCGCAGGGCCCTTTATCGCTCTGGCAGGGGTGGGAACGAATAGGAGGCTGTTGATCTCAGTGAGAAGTGTTAAGTATGGCTACGCTTCCTCAGTCGCCAGCTAAGGCGTCTGAAACTCCCCAGGACTCCCAGCCTGCTGGGCTGGGTGTGCTGGGGCGATCCGGCTCCTCCGCTGGGCTCCTGTCTCTTTAAGACCGCTGAGGAAAGCGCGCACTTTTTTTTTTCTTCCCGGAGCCGGCTGCAAGCCCCCTGGCGCGTTCCCCGCTCAGATCCTGCCCCTCTGTCTCTCCAATCTCTGCTGCACTGCACAATGTGGGTCAGCGCTCCCCACGCAGATCACCGGGGCTGGCTACTTCTTCGCGGGGTGCACTTCCACTCCCTCCCGGCTCTGAATCCTCTCCTCCCACCGGTGCGCTGGGGTGGGGGAGGGCTCGGGTCCCGCCGGGTCGCGGCTCCGTATCTTACCCGCCTCTTGGGGTGCCGAGTCCTCTCGGGTGTAGCTGCACGCTGTGCGCTTTCCTATGTATTCTCGTCTCTCTTTTAGGAATAGATGTATTTTCTGTGTTTTCGTAGATAAATATAGTGTTGGGAGGAGATTTCTGCCGCCCTGCTCACACCGCCATCTTCCCGGAAGTCCCTCTGTATGATCTATTCTTGAAAATGTTCCATGTGCACTTGAGAAGAATGTGTATTTGGCTACTTTTGGGTGTAGAGTTTTGTGTATGTCTGTTAGGTCCATCTGTTCTAATGTGTTGTTCAGTGCCTCTGTCTCCTTACTTATTTCTGCCTGGTTGATATGTCCTTCAGACTGAATGGTGTGTTGAAGTCTCCTAGAATGAATGCATTACATTTGATTTCACCTATTAATTCTGTTAGTATTTGTTTCACATATGTAGGAGCTCTTGTGTTGGGTGCATAGATATTTGTAATGGTTATATCTTCTTGTTGGATTGACCCTTTTATCATTATGTAATGTCTTTCATTGTCTCTTGTGACTTTATTTTGTTTTGAAATCTATTTTGTCTGATATAAATACTGCAACTCCTGCTTTTTTCTCCCTATTAGTTGCATGAAATGTCTTTTTCCATCCCTTCACTTTTAATCTGTTTATATCTTTGGCTTTAAAGTGTCTTTTGTAGGAACCATATAGATGGGTCTTGTTTTTTTATCCATTCAGTGACTTTATGTCTTTTAATTGGTGCATTCAGTCCATTTACATTTAGGTGATTATTGATAAGTATGTACTTATTGCCATTGCAGGCTTTAGATCTGTGGTTACCAAAGGTTCAGGGTTAACAAGCTTACTATGTAAGAGTCTGGCTTAACTCACTTAATATGCATTTACAAAAACAATCTAAAGGTTGTGTTTTTCTCCTACTTTTTCTTCCTTCTCCATTCTTTATATATTAGATATTGTGTTCTGTACTCTTTGTCTATCCCTTGATTGACTTTGGGGATAGTTGATTTGATTCTGCATTTCCTTAGTAATTAACTGTTCTACTTTCTTTACTGTAGTTTCTTTACATCTGGTAAAAGCTATTAAACGTTAGGAACACTTCCGTCTATAGCAGTCCATCCAAAATACAATATAGAGACCGTTTGTTTGAGGTAAAATCACTCAGCTTTTGCTTATCTGGAAATTGTTTAATCCCTCCTTCAAATTGAAATGATAATATTCCCAGATAACATATTCTTGGTTCGAGGCCCTTCTGTTTCATTGCATTAAATACATCATGCCACTCCCTTCTGGCCTGTAAGGTTTCTTCCGAGAAGTCTGATGATAGCCTGATGGGCTTTCCTTTTTATGTGATCTTATTTCTCTCTCTGACTGCTTTTAATAGTCTGTCCTTATCTTTGATTTTTGCCGTGTTAATTACCATATGTCTTGGTGTTGTCTTCCTTGGGTCCTTTGGGTTGGAAGATCTGTGCACCTTTACAGCCTGAGAGACTATCTCCTTCCCCAGATTGGGGAAGTTTTCAGCAATTACCTCCTCAAGGACACTTTCTCTCCATTTCTCTCTCTTCTTATTCTTCTGGTACCTCTACAATGTGAATATTGTTGTTTTGTGAATTGACTGTGATCCTAGGAGAGTTCATTTTGGCTGTCACTTTCTCTAGTTGTCTCTACTAAACTTCTTGCTGCTTTGCTGATTTGCTTATATCAGAGCTACTGGCTGCCTTTTAACTGTTTTCCATCAAAATCTCCATTGTTTTGACAAGGCTTTTAGACATGGAGTTCTCCATTCTCTATTTCAAAATTCCAGTTCTCTCAGGCAGAGCTGTCCTTGTGGCTTCCTTCTATCCTTAGGCTAATATTCTATGCCATTGCACAGAAGCTAAGTGTGGAGACAACATATTGCTTCTCTTGGAATGACATGCCTGCTCTATCAGTGGGTTCTAGTGGGGACAAATTATGGTGTCCCCTGATTTTCTCAGCTTTATTAGAGTGGAACCTCTGTCCACTGAGGTGGAGCCAATCAGGCTCCAGTATTCTGTCACTGTTTGGGTAAATTCCCAGCCCTGTGAAGAAGAAGGAAGTACTGCCAGTCTGTCAGCCATGTTTTCTGGGACTAGAATTTGAACAACATTGATTTGAGGAGGGCATGATATAAACATATCCTGCTTCTGTCAGGTGAAACTGTAAAGTGGCCCGAATAAGGCTTCAATAACAATAGTCAGGGAGGAAAGTCAATAGAAATTAATAACTTGAATGCCGTAGACTCTGACTCTTATTGCTGAGATTTAGTAGATTTAGATTTTCTTGGATAAATATTTAACCTTTTTCTGTGTGCTGCTTAGATCAACTTTCAGATAATTTAAATGGTTCTTTTCTATAATTTACACCAGTCAGTTAAATTCCTGCTCTGGGTAGAAAGTCTGCTGAGCTCCTCACATTTCCAACCTGTTTTTATAAATAAAGTTTTATTGTAATACAACTATGCTTATTAATTTATGACCTTATTCATAAGTATATTATTTTCTATGCCTTCTTTTGAACGCAAAGGCAGAGCTGAGTAGTTGCAACAGAGATTATACAGCCTGTAAAGCCATATTTACTATCTGGCCCTTTACAGGAAAGATTGCCAACTCCTTACTTATATATACATTCCTTTGCCCTTTACAAGAAATATTGCCAACTCCTTACTTATATATACATTCCTTTGAGTCAGTCTGCCTTTTCTTTGAAGATGTAAACCATCTCCAAGGGCTGTGGGGTGTATAGTTGGATTGACCAGTGATCCACATCATATTATAAATTTGTATGATCACATAGGGAAAATGAAAGTTCCTGTGGCCAGGGTTCTCACCAGACCCTAAAATACTTGATGTAATTGGCCTACAGCATAGGCTAATGCTGACACACCTATTAGCAATGAGCCATTATTATTAGTGTTACTTTATAAAGAGCTACACCCAGTGCTCTGCCCAGAGACAGAGACAGAGACAGATTATGAACACCACAAAGGCAGATGTGATTCCAGCACTCAACCTACCACTATGAGAATAAAGCTTGATATAAACACTTTTACCCCTAACATTGCATTGTTATTATTCGGATTCACTGAATCCAGAGTGAACTTGCCTGGAGGCAGTCCCCCTCAGGCAAGACAATTGGTGTAGTCAACAGGACTTGCTACAGACCAAGAAAAAATGGAATAAACTATCCTCATGGGAAGGGTACTTAAGTGGGCTGCCCTATGAATGGAGAGACACTTGGGTATCCCCTGATGGGCGTGTGGTCTGAGGTGGCTTGTCTCCTAGAGGAGTGGGACCCTCTCCATGATTAGGGAGAGATGGAAGAAGTGCCTGGGGAAGTAGAGGATGCCCTCTGCAACATAGGGAATTAATTAATGAAAGGGGGACTGCAAGGCAGTGGGAATCATGTGTTAGCTATTCCTCACAATATTAGGAAGGGCCATAAAGGAGAAGAAAACACTTCTGTGAGAAGCACAAGAAAAAGTAAAGGTCATGATGGAACAAAAAATTTCATTGATGACTGAGATGGCATTGAGATGCTGTGAGGTGCTATGGAGATGATAAAGGATGGTAATACAATAAAGGACAGCACAAGAACACAGGTTGTGAGGTGCTATGGAGAAAGTAAAAGATTTGTTGAAGAATGAGACATCATTGCTTCAAGACACTGTGGTAGAAGTAAAGGGCATGAAAAGAAACAAAGCTCTATGAGAAGCACAAGTAGAGGCAGTGCAAGAACATGAGCTGTGAAGTGCTGTGGAGTTAAATGATTATTTGCAAAATGAGACAGGGGCACTGCGGAAAAGGCAAAAGCCATGAAGGAGAAGGACGTACACCTGCAAGAAGCACAAAAAGAGGCAGCACGAGAATGCAAGCTATGAGGTATTGAGGAAAAGTTAAGAGAACTGTTGAAGACTGAGATAATGTCACTGCAAGGCACTGTGGAAAAAGTAAAAGATGTAGCAAAGGAGGCACTCTGCAGGACAAAAGAGCTGCCATCAGCACCAGAAATAGTGGAGGATCTAGGGATGAACAAGAAGATAGAGGTGGTGCTGGAGGAACCAACCCCTCCTCTATTGAAATACTGCCTGGTTGTAGTCAAGAAAATAAAGATGCAGCAACTGTGGGTTCCTCCAGGAGAGGTGCAGCCCCAAGTCCTTCTCCAACCCTCCCCACCCGCCCTCCCACACCCCTCCCCTTTGGTAACCACTAGTTCCTTTTTGGAGTCTCTGAGTATGCTGCTGTTTTGTTCCTTCAGTTTTGCTGTGTTGTTATACTCCAAAACTGAAGGAAATCATTTGGCATTTGTCTATTTATGCCTGGCTTATTTCACTGAGCATAATATCCTCCATCTCCATCCATGTTGTTGCAAATGTCAGGATTTGTTTCCTTCTTATGGCTGAATAGTATTCCATTGTGTATATGTACATCTTTATCCATTCATCTACTGATGGACACTTAGGTTGCTTCCATATCTTAGCTATTGTAAATAGTGCTGCAATAAACATAGGGGTGCATATGTCTTTTTGAAGCTGAGAAGTTGTATTCTTTGGGTAGATTCCAAGGAGTGGGATGGCTGGGTCAAATGGTATTTCTATTTTTAGTTTTTTGAGGAACCTCCATATTGCTTTCCACAATGGTTGAACTAGCTTACATTCACACCAGAAGTGTAGGAGGGTTCCCCTTTCTCCACATCCTCGCCAGCATTTGTTGTTCTTAGTCTTTTGGATCCTGTCCATCCTTACTGGTGTGAGGTGATAGCTCATTGTGGTTTTAATTTGCATTTCCCTGATGATTAGTGATGTGGAGCATCCTTTCATGTGTCTGCTGGCCATCTGAATTTCTTCTTTGGAGAACTCTCTCTTCATATACATTTCCCATTTTTTAATTGGGTTATTTGCTTTTTGGATGTTGAGGTGTGTAAGTTCTTTATATATGTTGGATGTTAACCCCTTGTTGGATATGGATATGTCATTTACAAATATATTCTCCCATACTGTAGGATACCTTTTTGTTCTGTTGATGGTGTCCTTTGCCATACAGAAACTTTTTAGTTTGGTGTAGTCCCATGAGTTCATTTTTGCTTTTGTTTCCCTTGCTCAAGGATATGCGTTCAGGAAGAAGTTGCTCATACTAATATTCAGGAGATTTTTGCCTCTGTTGCCTTCTAAGACTTTTATGGTTTCATGACTTACATTCAGGTCCTTGATCCATTTCGAGTTTACTTTTGTGTATGGGGTTAAACAATAATCCAGTTTCATTCTCTTGCGTGTAGCTGTCCAGTTTTGACAACACCAGCTGTTGAAGAGGCTTTCATTTCCTCATTGTATGTCCTTGGCTCTTTTAACATATAGACCATATATGGTTGGGTTTATATCAGGGTTCTCTAGTCTGCTCCATTGGTCTATGGGTCTGTTCTTGTGCCAGTACCAAATTGTCTTGAGCACTGTGGCTTTGTAGTAAAGCTTGAAGTTGGGGAGCGTAATCCCCCCAGCTTTATTCTTCCTTCTCAGGATTGCTTTGGCTATTTGGGGTCTTTTTTGGTTCCATACGAATTTTAGAATGATGTTTTCTAGTTTGTTGAAAACTGCTGTTGGTATTTTGATAGGAATTTCTTTGAATCTGTAGATTGCTTTAGGCAGGATGGCCATTTTGACAATATTAATTCTTCCTATCCATGAACATGGGATGTGCTTCCATTCATTGGTATCTTCTTTAACTTCTCTCATGAGTGTCTTGTAGTTTTTGGAGTATAGGTCTTTCACTTCCTTGGTTAGACTTATTCCTAGGTATTTTATTCTTTCTGATGCAATGGTGAATGGAATTGCTTTCCTGATTTCTCTCTCTGCTAGGTCATTGTTAGTGTATAGGAATGCCACAGATTTCTGCATTTTAATTTTGTATCCCGAAACTTTGCTGAATTCTGATATTTGATCTAGTAGTTTTGGAGTGAATTCTTTAGGGTTTTTTATATACAATATCATGTCATCTGCAAACAGGGATATTTTCACTTCTTCCTTGCCAATCTGGATGCCTTTTATTTCTTTGTGTTGTCGATTGCTGTGGTAGGGCCTCCAGTACTATGTTGAATAGAAGTTGGGAGAGTGGGCATCCTTGTCTTATTCCCAATCTTAGAGGAAAAGCTTTCAGCTTCTTGCTGTGAAGTATAATGTTGGCTGTGGTTTTGTCTATTTGGCCTTTATTATGTTGAGGTACTTGCCCTCTATACACATTTTCTTGAGAGTTTTTATCATGAATGGGTATTGAATTTTGTCAAATACTTTTTCCCCATCTATGGAGATGATCATGTGGTTTTTGTCCTTCTTTTTGTTGATGTGGTGGAGATGTGGATGGATTTTCGAATGTTGTACCATCCTTGCATCGCTGGGATAAATCCTATTTGATCATGGTGTATGATCTTTTTTCTGTATTTTTTAATTCACTTTGCTAATATTTTGTTGATTATTTTTGCATCTATGTTCATCAGAGATATTGGTCTGTAGTTTTCTTTTTTTTTTGTGGTGTCTTTGCCCGGTTTTGGTATTAGACTGTTGCTAGCCTCATAGAATAAGTTTAGAAGTATTCCCTCTTCTTCTACTCCTTGGAAAACTTTAAGGAGGGTGGGTACTAGGTCTTCAATAAATGTTTCATGAAATTCAGTGGTGAAGCCATCTGGTCCAGGAGTTTTGTTCTTAGGCAGGTTTTTGTTTGCAAGATCAATTTTGTTGCTGGTAATTGGTCTGTTGAGATTTTCTGTTTCAGGTTTTATTTTCCTAGAAAGTTGTCCATTTCTTCTAGGTTATCCAGTTTGTTAGCATACAATTTTTCATAGTATTCTCTAATAATTCTTTGCATTTCTGTGGTGTCCATAGTGATTTTTCCTTTCTCATTTCCGATACTGTTTATGTGAGTAGACTCTCTTTTTTTCTTGATAAGTCTGGCTAGGGTTTTATGTATCTTGTTTATTTTCTCAACGAACCAGCTCTTGCTTTCATTGATCCTTTCTATTGTTTTATTCTTCTCAATTTCATTTATTTCTGCTCTAATCTTTATTATGTCCCTCCTTCTACTGACTTTGGTTCTCATTTGTTCTTCTTTTTCTAGTTTCCTTAATTGTGAGTTTAGACTGCTCATATGGGATTGTTCTTCTTTCCTGAGGTACGCCTGTATTGCAATATACTTTCCTCTTAGCAAGGCCTTCTCTGCATCCCACAGATTTTGCAGTATTGAATTATTGTTGTCATTTGTCTCCATATATTGCTTGATATCTGTTTTTATTTGGTCATTGATCCTTTGATTATGTAGGAGCATGTTGTAAAGCCTCCATGTGTTTGTGGGATTTTTCATTTTCTTTGCATAATTCATTTCTAGTTTCATACTTTTGTGGTCTGAGAAACTGGTTGGTACAATTTCAATCTTTTTGAATTTACCGAGGCTCATTTTGTTGCCTAGTGTATGATCTATTCTTGAAAATGTTCCATGTGCACTTGAAAAGAATGTGTATTTGGCTACTTTTGGGTGTAGAGTTTTGTGTATGTCTGTTAGGTCCATCTGTTCTAATGTGTTGTTCAGTGCCTCTGTCTCCTTACTTATTTCTGCCTGGTTGATATGTCCTTCAGAGTGAATGGTGTGTTGATGTCTCCTTGAATGAATGCATTGCATTTGATTTCACCTATTAATTCTGTTAGTATTTGTTTCACCTATGTAGGTGCTCCTGTGTTGGGCGCGTAGATATTTATAATGGTTATAACTTCTTGTTGGATTGACCCTTTTATCATGTAATGTCCTTTTTTGTCTTTTGTGACTTTATTTGTTTTGAAGTCTATTTTGTCTGATATAAGTACTGCAACTCCTGCTTTTTTCTCCCTATTAGTTGCATGAAATGTCTTTTTTCATCCCTTCACTTTTAGTCTGTGTATGTCTTTGGGTTTAAAGTGATTCTCTTGAAGGCAGCATATAGATGGGTCTTTTTATTTATGCATTCAGTGACTCTCTGTCTTTTGATTGGTGCATTCATTCCATCTACATTTAGTGTGATTATGGATAGGTATGTACTTATTGGCATTGCAGGCTTCAGATTCGTGGTTACCAAAGGTTCAAGGTTAACTTCCTTACTATCTAAGAGTCTAACTTAACTCACTTAATATGCTATAACAAACACAATCCAAACGTTCCTTTTTTTTCCTCCTCCTCCATTCTTTATATATTAGGTATCATATTCTGTACTGTTTGTCTGTCTCTTAATGACTTTGGGGATAGTTAATTTAATTTTGCATTTGCTTAGTAACTAGCTGTTCTACTTTCTTGAATGTGGTTTTATTACCTCTGGTGACAGTTATTATACTGTAGGAGCACTTCCATCTATACCAGTCCCTCCAAAATACACCATATACATGGTTTGTGGGAGGTAAATTCTCTCAGCTTTTGCTTATCTGGGAATTGTTTAATCCCTCCTTCAAATTTAAATGATAATCTTGCCAGATAAAATAATCTTCATTCAAGGCCTTTCTGCTTCATTGCATTAAATACATCATTCCACTCCCTTCTGGCCTGTAAGGTTTCTGTTGAGAAGTCTGATGATAGCCTGATGGGCTTTCCTTTGTATGTGATCTTATTTCTCTCTCTGGCTGCTTTTAATAGTCTGTTCTTGTCCTTGATCTTTGCCATTTTAATTACTATATGTCTTGGTGTTGTCTTCCTTGGGTCCCTTGTGTTGGAAGATCTGTGCACCTCCATGGCCTAAGAGACTATCTCCTTCCCCAGATTTGGGAAATTTTCAGCAATTACCTCCTCAAGGACACTTTCTATCCCTTTTTCTCTCTCTTCTTCTTCTGATACCCATATAATGCCAATATTGTTTCGTTTGGATTGGTCACAGAGTTCTCTCAATATTCTTTCATTCTTAGAGATCCTTTTTTCTCTCTGTGCCTCAGCTTCTTTGCATTCCTTTTCTCTAGTTTCTATTTCATTTATTGCCTCCTCCACCATTTCAAATCTGCTTTTAATACCGTCCATTGTGCTCTTCAGTGACTGGATCTCTGACCGTAATTCATTCCTGAGTTCTTGAATATCTTTCCGTACCTCCATGAGCATGTTAATGATATTTATTTTGAACTCCTTTTCAGGGAGAGTCATGATATCAATATCATTTAAATCTTTCTCAGGAGTTGTATTAATAATTTTACTCTGTACCAGGTTTCTTTGGTGTTTCATATTTGTGTATGGCGCCCTATAGTGCCCAGAATCTCTACTCTCTGGAGCTGCTAAGCCCCTAAAGCAATGTTGGGGGTTGCAGGGTAGTGGTATTGGTATTGGTGCCTGGGGGGAGGAAAGAGCTGTTTCCTGCTTCCCGGCTGCTATGCCTGTCTCCACTGCCTTTCCCGGTTTGCAAACCTGGTGGGGCTGGCCAGATGAAAGGCTCAGTAGGCTCCCTATCATGGAAGGATTTTTTGGATCTGTGTAAGCCGCCAGGGAGCTGGAGCACCTGAAGATCGTGAAAGCTCCCAACCTGCTAGGCAGAGTGCACCTGGACAATTTTGTCTACCTGTCCTTTCTCCTGAGCCGTAAGCTCTGTGCAATCCTTGCCCCTTTAGCAGCCCTCTTGCTAAGGGCTTCTTTGTTAAGAAGTCTCTCAGACTGCCCACCTTTCTTTTGTCCCAGAGCAGCTGTATATGGATCCCTGCTTTCCACAGGCAACTGGAATCTTAGTCTCTCCAGGAATTCTGCCTGTCTTAGCTTTCCACCCCCTAATTATGAGAGTATCGTGCAAGCACCATGAAATGTAGGTTTGTGCTCCCAGAGCAGATCTCCAGAGTTAGGTATTCAGCAGTCCCAGATCTCCACTCCCTCCCTGCTCCATTCCTCTTCCTCTGGCCTGTGAGCTGGGGTGGGGGAAGGGCTTGGGTCCCACAGGGCCACAGCTTTAGTACGTTACCCTGTTCCATGAGGTCTGCTCTTGTCTCCAGGTGTATGCAGTTTGGTGTCCTCTTTCCTGTTGCTCTTGCAAGAGTAGTTGTATTAGTTATATATTCATATTATATGCAGTTTTAGGAGGAAGTCTCTGTCTCTCCTCTCATGCTGCCATCTTCAATCCAGGAGCCTTTTCTAATGGAACCTCCCTTTAACTGCGAAGTTCCCCTACTCAGAATGCTGTTTTCTTGCTATAAGGCTCTAAGCTGTCTTCGAAGTAGGGTGAAATAGAAGGAAGTACAGAGAAAGAGTGCTGAGCTGTGTTCTTGCTCAGCTCTCCCACACCTCAGTGTGCAGCCTAGTTATGTCTATCCTTACCCACCCAGGACTGTTTCTTCCTCTACAAAAATGACGTTAGATTAGATTATTTCTGAGACCACTTTCAACTCCACAAATTTCTAAAATCTACCAAATCTTTGAGATTTTTTCCAGCTGTATCTTCTGAGTTGGTTTGGTTTGGACTTTCTCCCTACTTACAGGGAAGATTGTTCCAGCAGCACATAAAGCCCCAGGCATTCATTACCCATAGTCTTCGCCCATCACCAAGTTTGGGCCAGAACCTCTGAAAATTTGGCCCCAGGGTTGCAAAATTCCAAGCTGGATGCATAACCCTGAATTTCTCCCAAAGCTGTGAGCTGCTACCTTTCTGCACTCTTCAGGATCCTCAGTAGACCCTTCCTTCCTGTCTCTGGATTTACACTCTTTGGAGGATGGAAGTGCCACATATACATGTGGATCAGAATCTTATTCCTTCAGCTGTACAGAAAGCATTCCTTTACAGCAAAGTACATGGCTTTTGGGTCTCGCAAACTGAGCAAATGCAGAAACTATAGATGGTACAGACAATTAATTATAAATCTTATTTAAGATAGTATGTAAAGGGCTAAGCTATTGAGCTATGTGTAATAATCTCAGACATGTTGCTTATTTAATTTTTGGAAGTGAAAAACTATATGAAATTCTCTTTACATTTTTTTATCTGTTGAACAGAAATAATATCTGCCCCACTCTATAACTGTGGGCGCTCACCTTGTTAATGATGTGAATACAATTTTAAAAGCACTCAGTATTGTACCTTGCATATAGTGAATGCTTTTGTAAGACCCAGAAAACAGGCCCTGCTCAGCCCCGGGATGGACGGCGACCCAAATACTCACAAGAGACCGGTCTTGATGCAAACAGCAAGAGGTTTATTGATTCCACCAGCGCGCTGGGGTCAAGACTCATAACTCACGCAGGAGCAGAGTCTGACCCCGAGCAGAAATTACAGGAGGTTTTAAAGAAAAAAAAGGACCATAACCAGGGGGAGGCGAGGGGGAGGTCTGCTGATGATTCAATAGCAAAAAAAAATATTTCAATTAGGGTCTCACAGGGCTTTATCTTCACAGTAGGGTCTCACAGGGCTTTATCTTTAAGGTCTATCAGTTTGGGAAAGATTACCTAGGCACGGGTTTACAAGCTATTGTGTCATTGTGTTTAGGCCGGTTTTTATGACTCAGGCCAAGGGTCAGAGCCTACTTAAAATTTTCCTATTCTTTCAGGTGGTTTCAGGGAAACTGAAACTCAGGCCCTCTGATTTCTGAGGCTTTCTGGGGCCTGTCATGGCTTTAGTTTGGTCCTTTCATTCCCCACTTCTTCTTATGCATAGTTCTAATCATAGAACTAGAATTCCGTATTATCATAAAATTCTTCTTCAGAATTAGGTACGGACTGGTAATGTTGTCTTAACATTAAGATTTGTACTGCACTAATCCGTTCTCTAATAAAATTTACTAATCTGTTCAGAATGCAAGGGCCAATAGTGAATAACAGAAGCAGAATCAGAATAGGTCCTAAAAGGGAAGATATTAACGTAGTAAACCAGGGAGATTTACTAAACCATCCTTCAAACCATCCTTGTTGAGATTCTCGTTCCCGCAGGCATTTATCTAACCTTTCCCTCAGCTTAGACATGGAGTCTTTTATAATTCCAGAATGATCTACATAGAAGCAGCATTCTTCCCTCAATGCAGCACACAGTCCACCATCCTTCAAAAACAACAAATCTCGCCCTCTCCTATTCTGCAATACTACTTCAGACAAAGAAGTCAGGGATTCCTCTAGTTTGGAGATAGATTGTTCTAAGGCTCGTAAGTCCTCATCTATTGCGGCTCTCAACATCTGGAAGTGCTGAGGCCCTTGTATCAAAGCTGCAGTTCCAGTACCTACTCCAGCTGCTACTCCGAGACCTAGAAGAACGGCTAGAGTCAAAGAGATCGGTTCTCTTTTATACCTGGAGGGTCTGTGGTCAAACTCATCAACAAATGACTCTTCAGGGTGGTAGAGGACCCGAGGCACAAGCTGTACTAACACACAATAACCTTTAGAACTGTTAAAAATTGCCGTAGAAATGCACGGGGTCAGGCCAGTGCTGCAGGCCCATCACTTATCCAGGCTGGGTACCAGGTAATAATTGGAAGAGGTCTGAGGGCTCTGAACAGTAACATTGCACAAGTGTTGATATGCTCTAGGCGGGTTACCGAGGCATATTCCTTCTCCTGAGACTTCTGTAAGAGTGAGTTTATTTCTTGATCCCCAATTACAAAAGTCATGACTGGTACTATTATTGTAGGTTCCAACAGTAGCTATGCTTCATAATAAGTGGGACCTGAGGCCAGGCATAGCCAGCATGACTTAGTGATATCAGGGTTAGTATTATTCAGGAGACTGAAGCTCCTTGTATCAAATTCAGCAATCTCTGCCCCGTATTAAGTGACAGGTTGCCCGGTACCTCGGGGGAAATCTCAGCCTGGTCAGGGATGGTAGAGGTTTTTATGTTATTCTGAGAAGGCAGAGGTGGAGTGGGTGGGGCTAGCTCAGGCAGCCGAGGAGGTGACTTCTGTTTAGACAATACTTCATTGGGACCAATTTGTTGAGCCGGGGGTTCTCTATCCTTAGTCTTATTATCAGGGTGGAACCTTCTCCTCCATTCCAATATTCCCAAAAAACTATTCCCCACATCATGCCACATACCCATTTACTGATATCTTACTTTTTCCCTTTCTCAGTAAAGGTTACCTTTAAAAAAATCTAAATCTCTAGAGGAACAGTCTTTTGGAAATACAGAGACCCAGGATCCCCACCCGCGTGGACCAATTACATAAGTTAGGTTGACATGGGTATCTTTTGGATTAGCAAAGGAAATTTGTATTCTATCTTGAGAGGAGTCCGTTGGCCACTTCCAGTCCCCGTCATTTGATGTGACACAACTCCATTTCTTACAATAAGAATCTGCAATCCCTCCACAGTATTGCCCTTTGTCGGTGCCTGGGCAACTATAGAAGCCATAGCAGCGCACGTACCGCTGTTCTCCTCTCGCTCCCAAATTTATCTGACATAGGCAAAAGTAAAGTTCTGGCCACCACGTCCCAAGAGGAATGATACTTTGCGTGCTATTAAGTACAGTGCCTGTATCAGAGTTAATAAGGAGCCAGGTAAGTAACTGGGGAGCATGGGGGTTAGGAAGGGTCAGGCTTAAGGCATAAGCGAAGCTTAAGAGGATTATTAGCCTTTTCCACGTGCCAGGACTCATCTTCTTCTGCCTTTGGTGCAGCTTTTAGGTGGGAGGCATGGATCCAGGCGGCTATTCCTTTGACTTTCACTGCAGTGGGAGTTGTCAGCAGGACTAGGTAGGGTCCTTTCCACCGAGGCTCGAGATTCCCAACACGGTGTCTGCGTACGTAGACAGCGTCTCCCACTTGGAACTGGGGAGGGACGGTGGTGGTCTCAGTGCAGTAAGCTTCTTTCAGTTGTTCCCATGCCTGTTGGCAAACTACTTCCAGGGCTTTTAGGCGGACGAACAAAGATTGAGAAAGAACAACATCAGGGTTATGTATCTTTCTGCTTCTACAAGGGGGGGCGGTCCTCCACACAAAAGCTCATAGGGAGTTAGTCCAAAGCGCCCTGGGGTGTTCCTTACCCGAACAGGGCAAAGGGAAGGAGAGCTGTCCAGTCATTCACGCCGGTCTCTAAGGCTAATTTAGTCAAGGTCTCTTTTAGAGTTCTGTTCATCCTCTCTACCTGTCCTGAGCTTTGGGGTCTATATGCACAATGTAATTTCCAACTAAACCCCATTTGTTTGGCCAATCCCTGACTTACCTGAGCAACGAAGGTGGGCCCGTTGTCAGATCCGATTACCTTAGGGATTCCAAACCTGGGAAAAATTTCTTCTAATATCTTCTTGGCCACTATGTTGGCAGTTTCTGTCTTAGTTGGGTATGCCTCTACCCATCCTGTGAAGGTATCTATAAAAACTAGTAGATATTTATTTCCATATTTGGCAGGTTTTATTTCAGTAAAGTCTATTTCCCAGTAAGCTCCAGGTCGATCAGCCCGTAATCTTTGTCCAGGGGGGTATCGGTTAAAACCTGCATTCGTTAGGGCACAAGGGATACAATGTTTAACTACAGCATTAACAACTTCAGGAAGTCTAATTACATAGTAGGGGGACGATTTTATTGTCTTCTTTAGGTGTTTGGTCCCCAGATGGGTGAGACGGTGGAGCTGTTCCACATATTCTTTAGCCTCCCTCTGGGGGAATATGATTTTCCCATTTTCTGTCTTTCTTAATCCTTGAGGCGTCTCTATAGTATACCCTAGGCGATTCATGACTTGGCAATCTTCTCTAGTATACTGGAATCCCTCAGGGCTGGGCTCTGTCTCATAGTCACTCATTGCTGGCAATATTGGGGTTCCGTGAGCAGCTTTCTTTGCTATCTGATCAGCCAACTGATTTCCTTTAGTTATCTTATCGGTGGCTTTTTGGTGCCCAGGGCAGTGTATGATGGCCACCTTTTTAGGCAAATGCACTGCCTCAAATAGACTCAGAATTTCCTCTTTATTTTTAATCTCTTTACCTGCCGATGTCAGTAATCCTCTCTGCCGATAGATGGCACCATGTACATGTGCTGTGGCAAAAGCATATCTACTATCCGTGTAGATATTGATGACCTTCCCCTCAGCTAGCCTCAAAGCCTGTATCAAGGCTATGAGTTCTGCCTTCTGAGCTGAGGTCCCTTCAGGTAGACTGCTTGCCCACACTGTCTGCTCTCCATCTACTACCACAGCCCCAGCCATCCTCTTACCTTCAACTACGAAGCTGCTGCCATCCGTGAACCAGGTGGTACCGTTAGGCCAAGGGGTGTCTGTGAGGTCACTTCTGACTCCAGTTTCCTCAGCCAGTATGTCTGCACAAGTGTGAACAACTGGCTCCTCAGTGTCCTCAGGCAGTAAGGTAGCGGTGTTAAGGAGGGCAGGCTGGCCAAAAATGATTCTCTCTGTCAGCAGTAAGCTTTGGTAGTGGGTCATGCGAGCATTCGTCATCCACCGATCAGGAGGCTGGCAGATAACACTCTCTAGGGCATGGGCAGCAATTACAGTCACCTGTTGTCCCATAGTTAGTTTGTCAGCGTCCTTGATCAGGATCGCGACTGCCGCAATGGTCTTTAAGCAGGATGGCCATCCGCTGTCCACTGGGTCCAGTTTCTTTGACAGGTATGCCACCGGCCTCTTCCAGGGTCCCAAGGCCTGGGTAAGAACTCCCCTGGCTACACCCCCTCTCTCATCTACATAGACGGTAAAGGGCTTGGTCAGATTTGGCAAGCTCAAGGCCGGTGCTGAGAGGAGGGCTTTCTTAATTTCATCGAAGGCCTGTTGATGTTCTTTTTCCCATTGGAACTTTACCCCTTCCTTGGTTAGAGGGTTGAGGGGGGCTGCCAAGGTAGCAAAGCCTGGGATCAAAAGTCGGCAGAAGCCAGCAGTGCCCAGGAATTCACGTACCTGTGTAGATGTCTTAGGTACTGGAATCTGTGTGACAGTCTTCTTCCTGGCCTTGGTCAGCCATCTTTTCCCTTCCTTAAAGAGTAGCCCAAGTAGACTACTTCTTGCTTACATAGCCTAGCCTTCTTTGCAGAGGCTCGGTACCCCAGCTGACCCAGCTCAGAGAGGAGGCTTCTGGTCCCTTCAAGGCAATCTTGATAGGTCTCTCCTGCCAAAAGCAAATCATCAACATACTTGAAGAGAGTTACCTTGGAATTTGTGGCCCGAAAAGGGGCCAAGTCCCAGTGTAGCGCCTCATTGAAGAGGGTGGGAGAGTTCTTGAATCCTTGAGGTAATCGGGTCCAGGTCAGTTGTCCTGTTTGCTCAGTGTCAGGATCTCTCCACTCAAATGCAAAGATGGGCTGACTTGATGGATGTAATCTCATGCAAAAGAACGCGTCTTTTAAGTCCAGCATAGTATACCAGCCCATTTCTGGGGGGAGAGAGCTGAGGAGGTTATATGGATTGGACACCGTGGTGTGAATGTCTTGGACTCTCTTGTTCACTTCCCGCACGTCCTGGACTGGCCGGTAGTCCCCTGTACCGGGCTTTTTGACAGGTAGCAATGGGGTGTTCCATGGGGAGCGGCATGGCACCAGGATTCCTGACTGCAAGAGTCTCTGAATATGGGGGCGAATGCCTAGTCTGGCCTCCTGGCTCATGGGGTCCTGGCGCACTGCTGCTGTTGTGGCACAAGCTTTCATTTCTATCACCAGAGGCGGAATCTCTTCTGCTAAGCCCGTCCCCCTGTTTCCGCCCAAACTTGGGGAAATTGTCTCAACCAGTCTTGCATATTTTCAGGGACTGACTTCTCACTAAATATCCGATATTCTTCTTCTAATTTTAAACTTAAAACAACTGCGGGATCTTCCTGCAAGGTGACTTCAGGCCCCGATGTTGAAAAGAAAATTTGAGCTCCCATTTTGGTAAGGAGGTCTCTCCCTAACAGGTTGGAGGGGCAATCAGGTATAACTAGAAATGAGTGGGTTACCCGTCCCACACCTAAATCTACATCTCTTCGGGTAGTCCATGAATAGTTTTTTTCCATTGGCACCCAGGACTAGGGCCTTTTTGCATTTCAATTTTCCCAAGGGTTCTAGTAACACGGAGTGTTCTGTCCCGGTATCGACCAGAAAGTCCACTGGTCGCCCCTCCACTTGTAAGGTTACCCTGGGCTCGGGGAGGGGATCCTAGCAACATCCCCTCTACTCTTCTTCATCTAGGGTTAACACTTTTGAGTTTCTGCCCCTCCTCTTCGGGCACTCTCGGGCCCAGTGCCCTCTCTCCTTGCAGTAGGCACATTGATTTTTGTCAAGGGGTGGTCTGCCCATGCTTCTCGTCTTCTGGCCCCTGTTGCTCAGGTTCCCTACCTGCCTAGGCCCTTGAAATCCTCTACCTTTCTCTCCTACCACTTTGGCCAAAATTCTAGATAAGTTTTTCTCCTGTCTTCTGTCTCTTCTATCCTCCCTTTCCTCTCTCTCTCTCTTCTGCCTTTCTTCTTTCTCTTCCTCTGTCTCTCTTTTGTGATACACTTTCTCAGCCTCATTCACTAGGTCCTGTAAAGTAAAATTCTGCAATGCTTCGAGGCGCTGCAGCTTCTTTTTGATATCAGAAGCTGATTGCCCTATAAATGCCATAGCTACGGCTGCCCACTGTCCCTCAGAGGTGGGATCAAAAGGAGTATAGCGCCTATAAGCCTCCATAAGGCGCTCAAGAAAAACTGAAGGCGGTTCAGTGGGCCCCTGAAGAATTTCCCTTACCTTAGCCAGATTAGTGGGCCGTCACGCAGTCCCCTTGAGACCTGCCACCAGAGCCCAGCTGTAGACAGTCAACCTCTCCCTACCTACCGGAGTGTTGAAGTCCCAGTTGGTTCGAGTCAGTGGGAATCCAGCATCTATCACATGGGGAAGTTGGGAGGGTTGCCCATTGTCTCCTAAAACATTTTTCCGGTATTCCAACAGGATTCTCTCTCTCTCTTCTGTGGTGAAAAGAGACAGTAACAGTTGCTCCCAATCATCCCAAGTGGGTTGGTGGGAGAACATGAGAGATTCTATTAATCCATTAAGTCCTACAGGATTTTCTGAAAAGGAAGCATGATTAGCCTTCCAATTATATATATCTGCAGTAGAAAATGGCCAATACTGCATGGGTTGGACTCCGGGTGGCGGCACGGGAGGGCCATAAACTCTACGTCGGAGGGTTACAGTAGAATCTGGCCCATCCCCAGGAGCGGCCCCTGTACGACTTCGGGTACCCGCCGCTGGGCCCCCTGCTGCTGCTGGTAAAGGGGGAGCATCGGGCCCTTCTTCTTCCCTTTCTTGCACTACTGGCTGAGCAGGTTGTGGCTCAGGGCCTGGAGCAGGTTCTGCCGCCTGTTCAAGATAATACGGGGGAGGGCAAGGTTCCAGCCATTTGGGAGGGGATTCAACTTCAGGATATATTTTAGGTTTCGGGGTTCCTGCATTTCTGCTTCTATTTAGTACCAACACTTGAAACTTTGGTTTCCTGGATTTTTGGACCCAGGATTTTACCCACGCAGGAGGATTATCTACCAAATCCTGCCAGATAATGATGTAGAGTTGTTGGTCAGGGTGAGAATCGGGTTCTGGCTGAAAAACAAGATTTTTAACTGCAAAAATTAACTCTCTATTAAAAGTACCCTCAGGAGGCCAACCTACATTGAATGCCGGCTTTCGGTCGAGCAGAGGGTCTGCCATTGTCTTTTTCTAACTTCTACAGACAAGTCATGGTTCCTATTCTTGACGTCCGTCCAGTGGTCCAAAGTCAGAGACAAAGGGGTTGTCCCAGTCTGTCCCATTTTGGTCGTTTCTAAATACACAAAAACAGCAAGCCACAAAACGACAAAAGACGCCAACAAACACTTTCCTCCTCTCGTTTTCCACAAACACGAGGGGTATTCAGATGGGGGAGGGTCCCTCTGTTGAATCCGCTCAAACCGGACCCTTTCTCCTTCCATCAGACGGGCGGAAAAATCCCCCGTTTCACACCCAGGGCGTCCCCCAGGGTTGCAGCTTGTTTCCCCTGGCATGTCTGCCTTACCACAGCTTTCCGTTCTCTTACGGGAGCAGCAAGCGGCTGCCAAACTGAAAGCGCTTTTCACAGACCCAGATACCTGACAGAACAAACAGGCGCCGGCGCACACAGAAACTTAAGGATCCTTTGCTTACCTCCAAGTGGGTCTCTGGAGAATAGGGTTGCCACAGATCCCAGACGAGCCCCCAAATGTAAGACCCAGAAAACAGGCCCTGCTCAGCCCCGGGATGGATGGCGACCCAAATACTCACAAGAGACTGGCCTTGATGCAAACAGCAAGAGGTTTATTGATTCCACCAGCGCGCTGGGGTCAAGACTCATAACTCACGCAGGAGCAGAGGAGTCCGACCTCGAGCAGAAATTACAGGAGGTTTTAAAGGAAAAGGGGACCATAACCAGGGGGAGGTGAGGGGGAGGTCTGCTGATGATTCGATAGCAAAAATATTTCAATTAGGGTCTCACAGGGCTTTATCTTCACAGTAGGGTCTCACAGAGCTTTATCTTCACAGTAGGGTCTCACAATGCTTTATCTTCACAATCTATAAGTTTTGGGGTGGATTACCTAGGCACAGTTTGCAAGCTATTTTGTCATTGTGTTCAGGCCCGTTTTTATGACTCTGGCCAAGGGTCAGAGCCTACTTAAAATTTTCCTATTCTTTCAGGTGGTTTCGGGGAAACTGAAACTCAGGCCCTCTGATGTCTGAGGCTTTCTGGGGCCTGTCATGGCGTTAGTTTGGTCCTTTCAGTAACATACTCACATTTGTGATAGTCCTTAATGGATATGAGTCATAGTTTAAACTGAAATACTTTTCTGATGATCTTTAATAAGAGAAACAATGTTTTAGATAGAAAAGGGTTCCTACATTTTTACCGATTGTATAAAAAAATTTGCATTTGTACCTTCACTATTTAAAATTTAAAATTTTGTTCAAATCACCCTTGTCAGGTTCTCCCTTGTCTCTCCATTTCTCAATCAGAAACACAATCAGTGAGCATGGGAAAATCCAATCAATGTACTTCCAAAAGTACTTTGATTGGGGAATTTAAATGAGGCACACTTCATGATTTCTCTGATACTGCTCAGTGTTACAGGTTTTCCAAAAAGCTTTTCTCCAAAAGAACTTGACACATTTTATGTGTTTTTGAGTACAGAAGAGCTTGTTCTTGAGGGAAGCATACAAGAAACCTCCCTGGAGGCAGGAAACTAGTGCATGTACATTACAATTAATTTTGACAATACTTTGTAATTGGGTTCCCCTGGGAGTCAAAAGATATTGGAGGATATTTAATTCTGCTAATAATATTAAACTTTTCATGAAGAAAATGGAAACAGTGATGAAAAATTTTCTTCCTTAATTATTTTTCAAATTTCCTTTTGATTATTATTTTAAAAGAAGACAGACTCTCATAGGCTTCCTTGTATATTTCAATGAGAGAAAACATGATTTGTGAGGTTGGAACTTAATTGGGACTCAGAGGATATTCCAATGTAGGGGATTCTATAGTGCATACAAGGTTGAAGAAGCATTTTTTTTTTTAGTACAGCTGAGGTTCTCTTTGGGGAAGTCATGCATTTTTAGGCAACTGATACATCAAAACATGGATTTCTTCAAATAAATACTCATATATGTATTTAGGGAGAATACATAATATGTGTGACACAAGGGTGATTATTTTATAGTTCAAATTTGGTTGGGTCATTAGTACAATGGATTCTAGTCTTTGATTAATGATGTTATGGGATTTGAAAACCAGGTTGTCTATTCTCTTTCAGGATAATCCAAGCTAAAAAATAGCTGCTAATTTCTGTAATAGAGAGCTTTGTGGTACTGAAAGAATTGATTATGGTAAACTGTTTTTTCCTATTATCAGGCAGTGGTCAAATCAAGATAAAACCCAACAGCATGAATGTCTCTAGAGAAGTCACCTCACTCTTATACCAACAGCAACCAGGAAATCCCTGACCTTGGAACATTGGATATGCTCAGTGATATTCAACTGAATTTGAATTTTTTGCTTGCTTTCTCTTTACTCTCCTTTTTTTTTTATTGAGTCACATTAAAGAAACATTGCAGAACTGAGTCTCTGAAAAAACCCAGTGGTAAAAGTACATTGTTTTAGATTCACCACTTTATGAATGATCCATAAAATAAAAAGAAGAAAACAGGGGAAAGCTCATTGACATTCGTCTTGGCAACAAATTTTGGATATAACAACAGAAACATAGGCAAAAAAAGCAAAAGTAGAAACATGGGACCCTACTGAGCAAAAAGCTTCTACACAACAAAGGAAGCAATCAACAAAATAAAAGGTGAGCGTTTGAATCAGGCAATGGGCATTGACTAGAAGAACTTGAGAAGTAGGATAGGTGTCTAGATGTCTTGAAAAGACTGTTAGCAGAAATATGAATGCTATAGATTCTCCTAATGAAGGTTCAGAAGAAAGTTTGAAGCATTGTACAAAAAACACAAATCATCTTAGAAATGACCTATATTGTCATGAACAAACTGCTAGTAAAAATATGATGGATGTTTAAGGCACTGCTGGTGAGGGCTCAAAAGAAAGGAGGAGTCTATTATTGGAACCTGGTAAGAATATCCTTGTTATAAAGTGGCAGAAAGCTTAACAAACTAGTGTCCTGTAGTTATGTGGAAAGCAGAACTTAGAAATGGTGGACTTGAATATTTAGCTGAGGAAATTTCCAAGCAAATAATAGAAATACCTTGCTCCTGAAAATAAATATGAGAGAGAAGACATAAATTGAGGTAAGAACTGTTAAATGAAAAGAAAGAGTATTTGATGATTTAGTAAATTAGAACATTACCAAATTAGATTGTAAATAATTTATCATTTAATAAATTGGGCTATGAAGTCAGAGGGCTTAAATATTTACCCTGATTATCAACATAATAACTGTGATTTGGGGCAATGACTAAGCTTTCGTTGCATCCTTGTCTTCCTCTCTCAAGTAGTTATATAAGTATTTCATGCTTCATTAAATTCTTGCAAAAATTAAAGGAGTAAATAAATATACAGCATTTAGAATTCTACTTGGCTCTATAAATCTTATTGTTATTTTGAGGAACTTAGAATTGTTTTATTATCAAGAATTTAGAGGAATTAGTGCTTATGTTCTCTACTTATCTGTTTTGGAATATACAGGATTCTTTTCTCCCATGAGACCAGAACTAGATTATTAGGGAAAAAATAAATCTTGTGTTTATTGTCTGTGATATGCTAAATCACTGTAGTATTTGCTTAGCTGTAATTATTTATTTTAACCTTCAAAACTTTCCTGAGACAAAAATAGTCATCATTTCTCTTAAAAATAATGGAATGCTGATTACCTTGCTGAAGATCATATATCTCAGAAACAACTAATAAAAATGTGCATCCAAGACATTTGTATTTGTAGTTTTCCTTCATTTATCTGTCATTACTGTTTATGGTTATGATTGATTCATTATTTATAAAAAATGTAAAGGGGAATTTTATAGTAATTGTTAAATTGTTAAATTAATGCGGTCTGGGCAACAGTTACTATGATTAGAAGAGAAAATATTGTCTTTTTTTAAAAACAATGGTCCTTACTCTCATAAAATGGCTGTTAAAAATGGATTTCCTGTTTGTATGAAAAAATCTCAAAACATCATGCAGTTTTATTCAACCTTATATTTTAAAGATATATCATATGTATTTTAAATTTCCCAAATGATGTGACTTCCAAAAAGTATTTTCAGATTTGTAGACAATGGCAGGTTGTTAAAAATATATATATCCCTCAGTTTAAAGAATACAAATATTATATAACACACCTTTAAGGCTTACACATGCCACCTTTGGATAAGTTTAATTTGTGCTCACCATTTCTAAAGAGCTTGATATTCTCTGGATTAATTTGCACATTTAAATTCTGAAACTAAAATCAGTGGGCTAACCACATACAATGTAAGGTCATATTTTATCTGTTATCATGAGCTGCTAACCATCTTCTCTTGCTGTTGGGCCTACATTTTTTACTATCTCAAAATGAATTTCTTCAAAAAAGAATTATAATTTTTTGAGATGGGGATAGTGTCTATTTTACCATTCAAGCCTATTACTTAGCATAGCACCTGACACCTAGTAGATGAACCAAAAAATAATTATAGAGAAAGAATCATCGATGTGTGTTGGGTCAAGAGAGCCAAGGAAACTATAAAGTTCAGATTGGTGACAGCAAGATTTAACAGAAGACTTCAATACAGAGATAGTGAAGGGCTGAGTCAAAAAGACTACAGCACTTAAAGGAAAAATTTTGTGGGTTATATAGAAATCAATCTTTAGCCAAACAGATGTTCCCAAGCGTCAGTTCAGGATGCAGGCGCAAGATTTTCTGTCTCTTGGTAAGTGGGACTTGAGTCCTGCAAGATATTTCCCAGTTCCTCTCTGGGCCTGCAATTTCTCTAAAAATTAAATACAAAATATCACAATCAGTTTTCTTGTTTCTGCATTCTCTACATTCTTGACCTAATATTTGGTGGCCTGAACAGGGATATCTCTTCCACGTTATTGCACCATCACCAGCAAATCTCTTGAGGTGGAGGTGAATTTTTCTGGAGCCCATTTCAGGAGTGCACAGCTGATTCAAGTGCTGAAGACCAAGCACTAGGCCTGCCCACTTCACTGCTGGGTCCTGGCCCCATGAGACTTCTTGATTTGGGGGATACCCTCATGGGGCCTCTCATTAATTCTAGAAGAAAGGCAGCAATTGGGAACACCTTTTCCTGCCCCTTTTCTCATCCAAGAAATGGATTCTCCTAGGAAATATTTTCTCCTTTGCTTCTTAGGGGCCATTATGTGGAATTCCCTTTCCATTCTGCCACTGGAACCCCTTTGGTCAAGAACGTAAACTCAGCTTCTCAGACCTATCCTAGATGCCTCACTTCTTATTTTAATTCTGTTTGGCCCCAGTATAAATACTGTGTATCCTAAATGGGACCCTCAGTTCAAACATACTCTGAGACCTCGATAATTATTGTTTTGTCATCTCAGGATGTGGAGTGAGATTTCCTATATTCTTGCCTTTTTAAACTCTCTTGCAATCCAGCACTGTTCCACTTGATCTTCCTGTCATGATTTATCTTTCTCGTTCCTCCAACTTCAATCTCTTTCTTTTACCCAATCCCGTATTTTGATCCTTCTGACTTGGCTCCTCTGCCACTCTACCTCCTCCTACTTCCCTTTGCCCTTCAGACTCCTCACCCTTGCCCACTCTGTGTCCAGAGTCTCCAGAAACCATCATTCTACCTCTCCTTCCAATGCTCCCTTCCTCCTCTTGAAATTCCAAGCCCCTTCCTTCTCCCCCCAAACTCTTCCTTTCTCTCCTTCCTTTCACAGGCTTCCAGTGATATACAAATCTTGATCCAGAATCCCCAGAGGGAAGATCAATTCTGTCCATGCAGTTCCTATCACAGGTGGCCACAGACATTCCCCACAAACAACAGAAGATAGTTAAAGGACCCCAAACCTCCCAATGGGAACTCCTTGACCTGTCCTTTAAGGTCTTTAACAACAGAATGAATATGAAAAACAAGCAAATGAAAGGGGAGGGCTAAATAACAATTATTGGCCTTTTCTTCAGCCATGGCCCCCAATCAAAGGAAAGCTCATTCACTGGGAAGACTTAGAGTCCCACACCATGCCTGCTTTACATGTGAGCAGTCTGACCACCAGAGAAAATCCTGCCTTTCTCCATGGCTTCTGGTCCTGTCCCTGCCCTCTTTGTGGCTGATTGAACCACTGGAAATCTGAATTCCCTAGTGCCCTTCTAGGCATTGGGATTGGGATCCAGGCTCTGGCCTCCCCAACCTCCTGCCTTTACTGAAGACTGAAAAAGCCAATGTTGTCATTGGCCTTCACATCCACGAGCTCATTGACTGGCCAGGAGTAAGTCTCTTGGTCATGGGTAAGCACATTTCCTTCCTAGCTGATAATCTTCAGGGAAGAATGAAAATGCAGAATTCTTCAAATGGGCCCTTTATTTCAGGAGGAATCTTTGAACTGTGAGTTTTCTGTTCCTTACTCTCAGTGGGCAAATGTTTTTTAAATATAATTTTGACTATGAAATAGTTAAGTTTTTCTGATTTATGTTTTTCAAATGCATTGTAAAAAAATTACACAATATTTACTTAACCTCAGTATTTGGAAACAAGAAAGATCATTCATGTCCTCCAAAGTAGCATTGTGTATAACTATTTTTCCAACATGTTTCTGCGATTGCTAATATTTGATATGCTATTGCTAATTAAGATCTGTACAGAAAACATTTGCATAATTCTACTTTTGGTCAAAATACTTAAAGTAAGATATTGTATTTGAATTCTTAATTGTTAAATTGGATGTTTACATAATTAGGTAATTAGTTGAATTTATGGCTGGATATATGACAATAGTAAGTGACTGTTTTTCACATCTAACCATGCAGTTTTGTAGAAGATGGACAGTGTGTTGAGAGTGTAGGTAAACTACTCAGTCATGTTGCTGATTTGGCATCTGTTTGGTGTAGCCAAGTAGCCAGGTAACAAGAAGCAACTGCAAGGGTCCTGAGCTGACATTAACACCTTCCTCAATTGCATACTCTTGATAACAGACCTCAGAGTTCAAAGTAAATGTAAGTTCTTGGTATGAATCCACCAACTGCCCTTGTGACAAACAGTCCTCTCTGTCCCCCAGGGACATCTCATTAAGTGATCCTTAGATAAAAGCAAACCAAAACCCTGCTCCTGTTGGATTGAACTGACCAATTTCACCATAGCAGGGAACCCCAAAGTTCTCCCCACTCAGACCCTAATAAAGGCATGTGCCAAACTCCTGCCCTGCTCTCTCTACCTGCAGCCTGCCTTGTCTTCCCCAGGTGGCCCCTTGAAGAGTGCTGTGCACCTCCTCCAGGGCTTGTGAGTAATGAACTCCCCTATTCCACTTTCCTTTCTCACCATGGCTCACTGTATTATACCCTATATACTCTGGGTTCTACTTAATCAATGTTAAATTAGCAAAGTCACAACACAGTGGGAAGTAGCACTATTTTGGTGGGTAGGAATTGAGATGAGGGCTGGAAAGAGGATTTATTTATTGCCAGTCATATTTGTTCAGAAGTTTGTGATTTATGCCCCACTCAAATGATAGGAATGTACATATGTGCAGAGTAAGAAACAGTGGTCCAGTGAGGTAAAATTATTGTTCAAAAGACAGTATTTAAAAATCACACAAATTAGCACCATGAGGACTACTGAAATGCAACAAAAATCATAAATATATGCTATGTTTATTTGTTTACTTGTGTTTATCTACTGTTTCTTATACATATATGTGTATGTGCATGTATATGTATATATAAATGTATATAAACGTATATACAATAGATGGTGTAAAATACACTTACAGTAGAAATACCTAATGATATAATCAGTGATTAGAGAAGTCAAACTAGCTGTAATTTATCTTTTTGCACACTGGGATTACTTTTAAAAATTAGTAGATGATTCTATTTTAATTATTTTCTCTCTAAACTATCTCTAATCCTGAATAAATACCATGTCTGTGGTGAAGCACATGAGTTACAAACTATGACCACTTATGAGAGAAAAATTATTCCCAGGTGATAAGCAATTAGTAGGATTCATGCAAAAGATTTATTTTTCCCTTGGTTTGTTCTTACCGTAAACATTCTCTGCTTCAGAGAAATAGAAAGTTAGGCAACTAAGAACAGAGATGCATTTATGGATTCTGTTGATATTTTTATGATTATATCTTCATTTAAAGAATGTCCTTTCATGCACATACTTTGCTTCTTAGTGAGAAACTACTCTAAGATATGACTTGTGAAAATCACATCAGACTAGGTGAATTTATTCTTCATTTTACAAATAACCCTGAGAAGCAGAGTTCTCTCTTTGTTTTGCTCCTGGCCGTCTATACAGTCACTTTGCTGGGCAACTTCCTTATTTTCATAGTCACCAGTGTGGATCCTGCTCCTCAAACACCCAAATATTTCTTCCTCTGAAACCTAACACTTCTTGAAGTCTGTTTCATGTTTGTCATGGTGCCAACGATGCTGGCATATCAGTGGTCTCCAGGGAAATCACCTCATTTATAGGCAATGGAACAAAGATGTACTTCTTTTTCAGCAGTCTGAATGTTTCCTACTTTCTGATGGCTGATGGTTGCTTTGTGGCCATCTGTACCACTCTCCACTGTTTAGCATAATGAATGGATCCTGGTGCTTGTGGATGGCTTAGAGGCTTTGGGGTGTCTGGTGTTCCTGTCTCAATGCTGCAGACATCTCAACATCTCAGATAATGGTCTTTCCTCTCTGTGGATGAAACATCACAGACCACCTGCCTTTGTGATGGTCCCCCTGTTTTGAAACTAATCACTCAGTATACAACCATGTATGAAATGCATGTATTTGCCTCCATGCTACTATTTATTATGTTTCCCTTTTCCCTCATTTTGGCCTCCTACACCCACATTATCATAACCACCCTGAGGAAGCCCTCTGCTGCTGGCTGACAGAAGGCATTCTCTACTTGTTTGTCACACCTCATGTTGTGTTCCTTTTCTATGGAATGGCCAGTTTGACCTACTTAGAGCCCAAATGCCATCTTTTACCTGAGAGTAAGAAACTAATGTCACTGTCCAACACTGTCATCACTCCAATGTCGAACCCCATCATCTACAGTCTAAGGAACAGTGAAGTGAAGGGGACAGCCAAGAGGATAATTACTTGAAGTTCTTGCAGAAGTTAGATGTGTTTTTAGTCCTATTTTAATTTAAACATCTTATTGTAGATAAAACCTCAGTATTTTTATCATGTGAAAATCAGTAAGGGTAAAGCATTTACCATCAATCTATAATTAGAATCTAAAACATAAAGATAATTCTCCCATGATAAGTGCTAGAGAGAAAAAGGTCTTTTTATGAACATTTCAACTGCGATTTCCTAGATTTTGGCTATATTTCCCAAACCTAGTTCTTGTTTTGTCCCGAAGATAGCTGAATCAGATTGTATAAATCTCTACTCCTTAATTTATTAGTTGGTCATAATGTGGAATTTTTAATGACAGATGCCTTTTTCTTTTTTACTTTATTATTTTGATATCTCATTATGATACAATTTACTGAAAGCTGAAGTAGGTTTTCCACTGTGGTCAAAATACTTGAAATATTCGATTCTTAATAAATCTCTCCTTGCTTTATTTGTAATTTGAATTTGGAGAGCATCAGCTTTATCCACCTTTAGCTATTAATACTATCTCTGCTTTATTATTTCACATTTTCTTCTGAATCCTCTTTTCTTTGCTCTGTAATCTAGCAATTCACTTACTCTGCTCTTTCAAACTAAACCTTTCCAAATTCATGAGTCATAATATTTTTATTGTCATTGAAATGAATCTGTCATATTTAGCACAATTGACCTCTACCTTTTATTTATATAATTTATTTGCCTTAGTTAAATGACATATTGTTATGTGGGTTTCTCTGACTGTACTGGTTTTTTTTTTGCTGGTTTCTTTTGTGATTGGTTCCTTACTACTTAGAATCCCCAGAGCTCTAAGGCTTCATCTGAACCCCTTCTCCTTTATGGTCCTTATTCCCACTCCACTCATTCTAATGATGGAACACTTCTGATTCTAGATTGTATGTGTATGTGAGTTTGTATAAGCTGGCTAAAATGTTTCAAAATTGCTGACAAATTCAATAGAGTAGATTGAAGAAGCTTAGAGAATACTAGCAGAAAATAATTTTGAAAACCCAATAATTCAGAATACCAATTTACAAAGTGATGAAAAACCAAAGCAAAAAGAAACTCTTTAAGGCAATCAGGGGAAAATACATACTCCCTACATAGCAAAAAGAATAACAGTTGTACTTGACTTGTGTTCAGAAGCATTGCAAGCAGAAAGACAATTGAGTTGACAATGTATAATTTTAAGTACAAAAATGAAAGTGAAATGAAATTTTCTTAGATAAACTAAAACACCAGGAATATATTGCCAGCAAACCTACATTACAAGAGATGTTAAAGGATTTCCTTCCAGCAAAATCAAAATGACATGTTAAAAAATTGTATTTCTCAAAGAATGAGGAGCTTCAAAAATGGAGCAAAGGAAGGTAAAATATAATCTGCTTCCTAATTTTAATCGCTCTAAAATTTAAATGACTGAAACAATGATGACAAAATGTTTTCTATATTTAATGAAATTAATGGCCAAAATACAAGAGATGAAAGGTATATTTTAGGGATATATGACATAAATTGCTTACAGTTGAAGGGTGGTGGTATTAATTTTTTAAGGTAGGCAAAGATTAATTTGAATCATATGTTCTAAACCAGTGAGCAAATGACAAAAGGTTTAAAAAATATTCAAATATTTGTAAGTTAGGAAATACTCTTTAAAATATAATGTTAGGGAGGAAGTCTCACGGAAAATTGCAAAAACTTGACATGAGTCCACAGTAACACAAATAAGTGTGGAAGAAGGAACTGGTATTACTTAATGAAGAATCCAAATATATATATATATATATATATATATATATAGATAGATAGATAGATAGATAGATAGATAGATAAATAATAGATAGATAGATAGATGATAGATAGAAAGATATGCAGGCAGTCAGGAAGGTAGATACTCCTTCTAGGAAGTGGATCTTATTAAACCTTCTCCCCTCCTTATACGTGGGCTGTTTTAGTGACTTGCTTCCAAGAAGATATTATAGACAGAGAAAAAATAGCATTTTCTTTTTACTTGGAAACTATATACTAAACAAGTTGTCAAGGAAAATATTACCAGTGATAAGTCACGTTGATGCCATTTACCCTCTGCTTTGATGAAATGATAAACACTTGGCCATTCTTGTATTCTTTCCTTAAATACCAAACATCACCAATTCCTTAATGAAAAAAGAGACAGAGAAATCCAAACCGAGGAACATTTTTAAAATTGCTTGACATGTCTCCTCTAAACTAACAAGTAAATGAACAAGAAAAGACTGAAAAGCAATGTCCAGACAAAACTATGGAGACTGCATGAGTAAATGCAATGTAGTATCCTGGATTAGATGTAATAAAAAAAAGAAAACAGAAACAAATTATTGAAACAGAAATAAATTTAGGTCTCTAGTTAATAGTAATGTACCAATGCTTCTTTTTTGTTTTATATTTTATTTTGACAATAGGATACTGATAATATGAGATTTGTACATTCACAGAAACTGCGTCAATTTTTCCCAAATAAAAGAGTTTAAAAACAACCTGCCCCCTAAAACATCAACACAAACTAAATATGTCAGAAAAAAAAATAGTATTGAGAAGCCAGGGTCTAGGAGAGAAGGGTACTTACTAAGTGGATCCCCCACTTTCTTTAAGTTTTCTCTTTGAGCTCCTTGCTCTTTTGTATGCAGTGCATGGTAAATGCCCCAGCAGAAAATGGTGGACCACTGCTTTCCCCTCTCACATGGGGCTGGGGAGGAACAAACTGAATTCTATGAATGCTTCTATCAGTCTAAACAAGACCTTTCTTAGAGACAATAAAAACCTCTCTAAAGGGAATTGTTGACTCAAGAGCCTGACATTTTGCAATGTTACTTTCATAAACCCATTTGATAAATCCTTAGTAATAAAACAATGGAAAACTGAGGCCACCAGTACAACATAACATCTGCTTGCTAAAGAATCTGAGAATCTAAGAGGAAATTCCTGCAATCTCCTAGTCTCTGAAGAAAAAAACGTGAAGGGATGATTTGCCAAAGTGGAAGGGCATGGGTAAATACCTAGGCTTTTAGTGGAGACCACTGAACACTTATAGCCTAACAATAAGCACAGTGAATTCATCATTTCACCAAAAGTATGGAGCATATTTGAACAATCTCATTACATGTTTTTGTCAAGGTTGTCTGTCTTTACCTGTTTTCCAGAAAAAATTAAATCTTATTTGTTAGAACAAATTGTCATCCAGGCTTTAACATTTGCATAGTTTTAAATATCCAACACAAATTCACATGAGTACCAGAGGGAGGCGCAAATGACCAAAATCATGAAAATAACTGAAATTTCATGAAGCCTAAGTACATCTACATATATTTATCACACAGTCTGTAAAATAATTGGAAATGATATTTTCATTCAGGATCTAAGAAATATATGATTTTAAATGATTAGTATTGATGTCCAGGAAACACATCCAGTATTTGGAAGCAGAGAACAGGAGTTCTTGAACTGGAAAATTAGGAAAAATATCCAGAATTATTCTAAGAAAAAAAGGTATGAACGTATGTTCTTCACAATAGGACACAGTAAAGAAATTAAACATGAAATATCAGTCCTAGGAAACTAGTTTTTGATAATACCAAAGATTTCGTAGAAAATGATTAAAACAAGTATCCCAAAGGTTTAACAACAAGAAAAATATATTTGTCTTACTTTAATATTCATGCTGGTATGTTTAAACTCTTCCATGAAGTCAATGTATCTCTGATCTTGTGTGGCCTGCAACAGGTCCAGAACATGGGTGTGTTTTTTCTTATTGATTCCCCATCCCTAGGGTAATTGCTCATACTCATGGCTCCTAGTTGCTTGTCACATCTTCATTGCAATGATGGGTGAGTAAAGAAGAAAAGGATAGCAAGCCCTATTTATCAAGTAATAATCCCTGAAAGTGTTAGGCAGAAAAAGAGACATAAGTGGGGTGGAGAGAGAATAAGGCCAGTAAAGCCCATTAAAAGGGACTCAAAGAGTTAACCAGATAAAATTAGAAAGCCAGAAAAGACTCACAGAGTTAATGAGTTAATCAGTTGAAGTTCCAAAGTCTAGTAGTAACTTAGAATATCTGGGTATTGCCCAGATAAAGAGCAGTATCTGAGCACAGCCCATGTCCTCATTGTACTGATCAGATAATGCCATTGTGATATCTACTTACACTGAAAAAAAGCCCAGTTTATTCTTTAACTTAAACTATATGCTGTTTTTTCCTCTTCTTTCTGCCCCTGAAACAAATAACTTTTTCACCAGGACAGGAGGAAGACCTTGCAAGTATAAATAAACCTATGTAGAAAGGAATGATAGGAACCAGACCCACACAGTCACCTAAATAACGCTGTTCTGAAGACAAAACTTCACAGGAATTATGAATCACCTGTGTACATCATACCTTATGGTCTTCCCCAGAATGCCCTATAAACCTCCAAACCCTAAATCCTTAAGCACACCCCCTCTCTGAGGTTGCCCACAGTTGTCTTTCTTTGACTCTGTCACTCTTTCTGTTCCACTTCAAATGGGGAGGGGCTACGGAGAGCTCTGGGATTGCAAGTTCCCATCTCCTGGGTGAGCTGGACGTAGCTGCCACTATACCATCATGCTCCTTAGTATACTGCCTGAAAAATCTCCTTTCTTTGCCTTTGGAAAGTTCTTGGAAGATAATCTCACTCCATCCAGTGCTCTGAGGCTCTCCCAAATTGCGGGGTGGTAGGGACTCAGTTCCCATGCAATGCAGATTCAAGCAGACACTGGACACCAGGTGACCCTGGCTTTAGGAGTTGGCAGGGGATTATGCTGTATGCCAAGTAGGAGTTCAATGATCTTCCCTTTCCTCCCTATGTTTTTCCTTCCTCTCTGGTTTATTCAAGTAAACCTTTGTCTGCCTTGACTCTGGCCCACTCCTCTCTTGAAATGCATTCAAATTAAACTTTCACTCTGCTTCACAACTGTGCCTCTGCCCTTCAGTTCTTTGTTGTGGCAGGGGCAAGAACTGAGGAGGACAAACTCAGCTCCCTAACAGAAATTGCACATTATCTCTATTTACATTTTTGAACAGATCTCATATACATGGCTACAATAAATTGCGAGGAAGGCTAATTATAGACAGGTTAATAATCTATTAACATAGAAGAAATGGACAATGCTTTGAAATTCTGAAATTTTGAAGATCTTCAGATCCTGTAGATAGTATCACAAAGACTATTTGGAGGAAAGATGGCTTTAAGAATACAAATCAAAAGACATATACGACATGAGATGCTAGGTGTATCTGGACAATTAATCATGGTGTATTTAGCCTGAGGTACAATTTTTTCTATGACAGGCTCAATTCTCCAATTTATATTGTCACTTTTATTACCAATTAAAATAATTTTATTTTGTTTCCAAACCCTGTGTCTATATATAGGATGGCAAAGCATCAGTATGGGAAGGTAAGCATATATTAAGGAAATCTATACTGAATTATTTGGAGAGTTTTAATTAGTGTTTCCTTTTTCAGTACTTACTTTAAAAAATATTTAGTGCCTATGAAAAGCCTTTGGACATATATAAATATTTGATCCATTGGGACTAGTATTCTTGCATCTCATATCTTACTGAGAATTTGTCAAAAACTTTAGATGTTCCCCCTCAGAGTACAAAAACTATAAATACTCCATGAGATTAGTTTTGGTTAATTTATATGGCACTGCAAATAACACTTGGAAAAGTATTTACTACATGAAGAAGTAAATGGTAGTAAGGGGAATATTTAATAAAGGAGTCTAAAATCTGAAAAAAAAAGTTTACAAAGTTGCCATTTGTAACAAGGAAAACAGGCATCTATTGCAGTGAGTGTGAGATCCATCAGAGAGGAATGGAGTACCAGCGTGCTCTCTGCAGCTGGATGATAACATAGATAAATGTGGAAGCGGAGGAGGTAAATTTTGTCAAAAAAATTCTGAGCATATTACATCTTCTTAAAAATGGCATTTGAGTTTTTAAGTGTTTTTGGCAGACTGCCTTAGGACTCAAAAATATGAAAAGAATTGGCATATCTAAAATTTAAAGACCATTTCCTGTAAGATATTTTAGCCAATTTTTTCTAATTTCCGCATTGTACTTCTAATGTTAACTTTTTTAACCTTTAAAATTTTGATTTAGGGAAAATGATGAAAGAATGCAAATGGAATACAATCATAATTTATTATTAAAAACTGTTCCTTTTAAAAATTTATCTGATAGTCACAATATGTAATACAACTGAGCATATTGCATTCACAGGCCTGCCTTCTGATGGTTTGCTAATGTGAACTTTCTTAATTTTTTACAGTGTGTTTTGGTAAGAGTTGGTGTATTTGACATTTAACAATTCTAATTAGGTGTATTAGATATATGCATTCCTGCAATATTGCCATTGGTGTTATTTCTGTAAATAAGGGGAGATGTATAATTGCTTCACAGTTATGTGAAGGTAAAAGGAGTGTGAATGTAAACGGAAAAATGACAGTCATCTCTTTTCACCCAAATTGTGTACATTATTAACATAACTTTGGGAGAAAGTCTCATTTTTCGTATGTTAGTATCCTACTATAAACTCCTGTAGATATTATAGGGAAAAACTTTTATTTTACTTTATATGTTTATTTTAATTTCTGTATGTGCCTTTTCAAAAACAATGCATGCTTTATGGGTTGGAAACAATTACCCTGATATTGTCAAAACAGCAATTATCAAGACACAACTCATTGTGTTACCTAGGGTCCACCACTAAAATTTAAACTTTTTCTATGTTTAATGATGAAGACAGCAAGGAAGATAATTTTCTTTAGAGACATTATTAATCTTTTCTTTAAAGAAATACACTAAAATCTGTACTATGATTATTTACACAAAACATATTTTTGAAAGGACAACTTTGGAAAACACATTCTTTCAAATTATTCCTGAACTTCGATTTAGTACCTGTGCAGAACTAAACATCATAACTGTCTTAATATATAACTGATGTTGAGAATAGTTTTCTATAATTAACATTTTCTTAATTATGTGTTAGCCAAACATTTAAATATGCTATCTTAGGGAAAAGTATGCACCCTGAAATACATGTCACCACTATTCTGAAATTCACTATGTGTTTAATAATTACCAAACACTCATTCCTCATCTCTTTTATGCCATGCTGATCTCAACATTATACATCATTTCAGTCTTTGCTTAATAAAAAGAATAAGATGAAATAATCAAAAAGAAAAGAAGTTGGTATAGAGAAATATGATTGGATTTCTTATAATTCTTTTTACAAATATTAACTTACTAAGTTACATATTTATTACTAATTTATGTATTTTTAATTTTTCAAATTTTACTTATTAATCTACTTTTATTATTCTTTGGAACTTTTCACCAAACTCACTCTACTCTCTCTAAACAACCTTTCTTACCTCTATCTCCTCTTTGACCTCTCATACTTCATACAATGTCCTGAATACATATTTTTATATTTCTATCTACTTTCATACTTTTCCCCTTATTTTTCACTTTTTTAACTGGTCTATTCTCAAATGTACTACATGCAGAGTAAAACTGAAATTATCATTGTGGCTACTGAGTTTCTCAGGATATGAGGTAGGTAGGGTAGTGATGATAATAGAGGTTCATGAGACATAGGTTGTGTGAGTGTGTGTGTGTGTGTGTGTGTGTGTGAGAGAGAAAGAGAGAGAGAGAGGTAAATGCAAACATGGGCTGAAACACTAATAATAACAGGTATTGATTTGCTCCTCATATGCAAACTTCTTATATTAAACAGAAATAGCATCCATCTCAAATTCTTGCATAAATCCAAGAGAGAAAACGGTTCCATTCTAGGTTTTGAAAAGCCCTTCTAACTTCTTTACAAATTTATCACATAAAAAAAATGAACAGTTACTGTCATCATATAGGTTATCCTCTGGTAGAATTGCAAACTAAAGACTGAACTCTCTGTCCAGATACTCTGGAAAGGCAAACTGTTGTTCTTCCTGTCATGACCATCTTTAGAACGTGAATGAGCCTTGTGTTGCTTTAGCTGAAATATCACCTTAACCACTATTATCATGTAACTTTCCCTTTGGGATCCTCATTTTCTTCTTCTTTTTCTTTTTGTCCATTTAGACCTGGACAATTAGAGGACAATAATGGGGAACCACACAAGAGTGACAGTGTTTATCCTAGCAGGCTTGACTGATGATCCACAACTGAAGGTGGTGTTGTTTACCTTCCTGCTTCTCACCTACCTGCTCAGCATCACTGGCAATCTGATCGTCATCACACTCATCCTGCTGGATACTCATCTCAAGACCCCCATGTATTTCTTCCTTCGCAGTTTTTCCTTAGAAATTTTCTCTACCACTACATGCATCCCTAAATTGCTGGTGATGATGGCAACTACGGACAAAACCATTTCGTATAAATGCTGTGTTGCTCAAGTGTTTTTTGCCTTCCTTCTCAGAGCATCTGAATTTTACCTGCTGGCCACTATGTCCTATGACTGCTATGTTGCCATCTGTAAGCCCCTGCATCACACACCCAACATGAGCTCTAAAATCTGCACACAGCTGGTTCTCTGTTGTTGGCTTGCAGGTTTTTGTGTCATCTTTCCACCTCTCCTCTTAGGCCTAAACCTTCATTTCTGTGACTGCAACATTGTTGATCATTTCTACTGTGACAGAACACATCTCCTGCAGATCTCCTGCTCAGACACATGGCTCATTGAGACAATGGGATTCATTTCTGCCGTGATGACACTCGTGGTAACCTTGGAAATGGTGATAATATCATATATGTATATTGTGTTAACAATTCTAAAAATTCCTTCAGCCAATCAGAGGAAAAAAGCTTTTTCAACATGTTCTTCTCACATGATTGTAATCTCCCTTTCTTATGGCAGCTGCATCTTCATGTATGTTAAACCATCAGTGAAACAAAGAGTATCTTTTTCTATGGGAATTTCCGTTCTCAATACCTCTGTTGCACCACGTTTGAACCCTTTCATCTGCACATTATGGAACCAACAGGTAAAAAAATCCTTCATGAATATGATACACAGGGTTCTTTCTCTCCCAAGCAAATGAATATCCTATTGCATCACGTGTAAAGAAACAAACAAAGGGACCATGGTAAAGCCAGTGTATCCAATTGTAGCTTCCAATACAGAGTGTCCTCCCTTATTTTGATTTCCTTGCTTTGATATTTATCTTCATCTCATTCAAGCTTTATTTTCAAAAAGCTTGGTTTCAAAGAAGTTTATTTTCTTTACAGTCTTCATTATAGATTATTTTCACTTTACAGCTTTTCCTGTTGATATCTGGAAAAACTGAGCTACGTTCTTCAGTCTGTCACTTTTATATATGAATTCTATTTAGTCAAGAATAAAAATATATTTAATTAAAATACATTGAATGTAGAATGCAATGTAAAGGTATTATCATTCTTATTTTCACTTAATTATAACTTACTAAAAAGTAATATTCATTTATATTTTTTGTAATACTACCAATTTTTGTGTAAACTCTACTTAATAAAAATAAAATTGTGCCATTGTTAGCAATTAGTGTTGATGTTCAAGTTAGAAAGTGTGTATTAAAAAAAAGATAGTTGTTTTAAAATACATTCTATAGAATCTAGTTATTTTCTGATAGTATATTGTTAACATTTAGAAGTATTTCAATTGTACATTAAAACTGTGTTTATCTTAAAAATTAATAACGACATACAATACTTATTAGGTGTTTCCATAATCAAAAAGCTCTCTTTAGTACCTTGGAATACTTCTGAAGCTACCTGGAAACTGCTTGTCAATGATTGCTAAATAAGGAAAACATTGCTAATTCAATGTATTTATTCTTTCCATTTGTATCTAATATACATATATAACTATACTTCCTACCAGTGAAACCAAATTAGTAGAATAAACTAAACCTTTTCTTTAGGATTTTTTAATTCTTGTCATAGTCTGGAAATTCAGGGATTCAGTTTCTGTGTCATGACCAGAATTTTAAAATATTAAATATAATGAAGAATTTTTTTCACAGAAACACACCATGTTATGTGATATGTTTCCAGAAATGTCTGTTAATTAGGTCATAACTTATTTTTCATTTCCTTTTTATTTTGTTTGTCCTTGATTTGAAGAAAATATATTTGGAAAATGCCATCTAGAAGACCAAAATAAAACATAGCCAGGGAGAAAAGTCAATATAGCCAGTAATGGACTGGACAGTTTTGTAGGTTTTTGTATATCTGTCAATGAGCTAGATCTTAAAAAGATATTTGAATCATAAATATGATTTCAGGAATAATGGCTATTGAGACAATTGATTACATTATCCTTTGATCATTTATATATATATTTTTTCCATTTTGAGAAAATTGGTCTAATGATCCTTGTGCATTATCTAACTATTAAAAATTTTAACAGGATTAAAAATGAAAAAAAATACATGTAACATAATAAGGCAATCTAATAAAACCAAAACATAAAGCTCTCTCAATATTCTTTTTAGTTTGGATTCTACATCATCCAGAGGAATTTGTTTAAAACAGACTGAATAAGTTAAACCACCTTTTTGTCACTGAATTTTTGAAATGCTTTACTTATATACTTTTAAATGTCATCTACTAGTTTTTTACCATAGAGGATTTCTGTAACTCTTTATAAAGACCGAACACTTTCTAAACCAACACTTCCCCATTCTCACTGCTTCCTGCTTGCAGGCAGGTTAAAATTACATCACCTGGCTTCTCTTTATTTCCATCTAATGTAAACCAATATCATTGGCCGCTGAATGCTGAACTTCCAGTTCGCTTAATAGTGCTGAATGTTTTCAGTTTGGTCTTGAAAAAGTAACACAACTTTTTAAATAGAAGTACTTTTTCTTAAGGGAACATCCACCAGAAAGGCTGAAATACTCTTCCTGAAAAGCTTTCAACTTTCTATTGAGGAAAGCTGAACAACCAATACAATATAAAAATAAAATCTCTATTTGTTGACTACTTGCTAATTGCATGCCTGGTAGGTGCTTTATATGTAATTCTGAAATGTGATAAGATAATGATTATTATTAGCATTATGCATAGGAGCAAAAGATAGCTCAGGGCAAGATCATTTTGAAAAACACAGAGAAAAAAATAGATCATAAAAATTTAAACTAAGGAATATTTATCTTTTTTTTTTCCAGTGAAGGAGCAGTGAATTATATAATGATTAGTGAAAGATTGCTTGTAGTAATGATTAGTAAAAGAGGAGAAAAATAACTCATTGCCATCAATCAATAAAAATGGAGAAATTAATAAAATTAATGATCGTCTTAACAGATGCTTAAATTGGGAATTTAGAGAAAGCAATTGCATAAGTACATCATAGAAATGCTAGGTATAAAGTGCACATAATGGGAAATGAAAGAGTTAAATGATAATGTAAAAATAATATGGAGAATAATATGGGGTTCAACATTCTCCAACAATATTTACTTTCAGGGCAATTCTATTAAGACATACTAAAAACACATCTGTATGTGTAAATCTGGCCAATTTTTAAATGGTAATAGAAATATTTGTAAAGAAAATTCAGAACTGAAAGGGTTGAAAGTAATGAAGATGTTTGCAAAAATAATATGGCAAAGATCATAAGAAACTGGAAGACAATTGCCTGATGAGGAATGGACCAGCATAATAACTACAACAATACCTAATCCTTGTTTTGAAAAAAGACCCTGTTTTGCAGATCAACTTCTTATGGTTTGTACAACAAATGATTCAAGGCATTTTAAATTAGAAATGATACATATTCCTTTATGTATCACTAAGGAAGATGAAGTTAAAGAAAGCAGTTCTGATTGATCCTTTATTTCACTTTCCTATATTTATGTTTGTTTCCATACATCATGTAGATGTAGGAAATCATCAACCTGTTTCTTAGACTGAATATCAAATGACAAATAAATAGGTTGATAAAAGTAGCAAAAATTAAGATAATGAAAAAAATGAACAAGTGAGGTTTTACTGTGTTGAGTAAAAGTATGCAATGATATCCAGAAGTTACAAGTTAAATCCAGAAACTAGATGAAAATGAAATGTGAAAAATATAAATTGGTAGATATAGTATGGATTTAAATGTCTGCTCTGGAGGGGAAGCTTTTGGAACATGGCTTATACGTGACACTGACATTTAGAATATACTTCAATAATTTTTCTTTGCTATCATTAGAAAGTGTAATTGATTTGAATTACATTTAAACTTTAATGAAGTATTCATATAGTAAGGAGTCAGATTGAAAACAATCAAGTAAATTGCATTTTGGCAAATAGAAACTATTCAAGTTCATTAAGAGAGGATATCTGTCAGGATATTATTTCTAAATGGATCTGTTACATGACTTTCACTATCACATAATATTTTAAGCTGGAAAAATATACTCATGGTTAGAATTCTACAAAAGCGTCTTTCTTTGGTTGTGAACATGTTAAAAACTGAAAAAAATTGTTATTACTATTTTAATCATTTTATTGTGTAGTTATAAAATTCATAAAAGGGACATAAGAACCAATCAGTGGAGATAGGGTTCATTTGCTTTGACTGACAAATGAATTTTTGTTGCAAATTGTTATTTTCCAGTCTCTATTTCTCAAATGCAATGTTGAACATAATGGAGAACGCATCCTCCTTAGCCTGCTGAGTCTCTGCCTAAAAATTTTCATGCATTTCTTCCTCCAAAATTTCATCTTCTTAAAAATCCCATTCACATTGGTCTGTATTCCCAAATTCCTGATAACCTCAATGACTGAAGACTAAACAATTTCCTAAATCATTGGTACAATTTTTTTTTCATTTTCTTGGTAGCTTCTTATGTTCTTATGTCCTATGACTACTGTGTTGTGATATAGAAACCACTTCATCACCTGATCATTCTATATGGTAAAATGTGCACCTAACTTGTACCAACTTCTACTGAGCTCATGGTAACTGGATTACTAGATTATTCTCTTACTGTAGTTGAGGTACAGATCAATGTTCATTTGATGGTATCTAGATATCAAATTGTTTCAGCAGGAGTTGCCGAACAGTATGGAATATCCACTGGATCATGAGAGAAGACCTCTATGGGACATAAAATAGAAAATAGCAAACCCATTAACAACAAAATGCAATCTTTAGAAGATAAATATAATTAAGATCTCACTAGTTAGAATTATCGGGAAAAATGAGAAGGCACAATTATTGACGGACAGGTGACATCAGGATAATGGACATTAAAAAACTGAAATAGTATTAAAAAGACTATGATTAGTTAATTTATCTGAAATAAAATCTATAAGTTCCAAAATATCCAGAATAAATTTATAAGTTGAATATAGCTGATAAAGTAAACAATTTTTAGTTAGAAATGTTCCCATAGAAAAAAAGAAATCTAGATCGCTTCACTTGTGTATTTTACCCATTTTTTAAAAAACTGCTGAGTATATACAAATTCTTCCAAAAAATGGAAAAGGAGGGAATACTTCTCAATTCATTCTTAAACCATCACTATCATAATGCAGAAAATAGGCAACACATTAAAAGAAAATATAACTTTAAAAAACATACCTTACGAATAACAGATACAGAAACTCTAAATGAATATTAAACAATTCAACCCAATAGTACATAAAAAGGATAGTATACCATGACAAAGTGGGTTTGTTTTGTCCATTCAACATTAGCAAGCATATCAATGTAATCCTTAAAATGTATGTGTCTACCAACAGAGTGCCAAATAATGTGAGGAAAAAATAACAGAATTTCAAAGAGAAAAAATGAATATACTATCATAGTTGAAAATGTCCAAAATGGATAAATCCAACAGTCATAAAATCAGAGAGGACATAGATGAATTTCACAATCAACATCAATTGAGACACCTATAGAATACATCAACCAACAACACCTATACACATATTCCTCTCAGGATCACCAACCTACAATATGTTCTGGGCCATAAAACTCATTTAGCAAATTTTGAAGAATATAAATCATTCAATGTCTTCTCAGACCACAATGTTATTAAACTAGAAATCAATTAATATAAACTGAAAAATCCTAAATTATGTGGAGATTTAAATAACACATCAAAAAATAAACCTCAAGAAAATTTAAAATTTTTGAAATGAAAAAACTTATTAAAATTTGTGGGATACAGTGAAAGCAGTGCCTGGAGGGAAATTTATAGCTTTGACTGCATCTATTATGAAAAAAGAAATAACTATAATCAATAATCTAAGTTTATAACACAGAACATAGACATTAAAATAATAATTTATTATGAATGATCCTTTGACCACAAATTTAACAACCTAAATGAGTCCCTATTTTGTCAAAACTCACACAAGAGAAAATAATATGCATAGAACTATATCTATTAATAATTCAATTAATGTTTAATAACCTTCCATAACAGAGAGCAGCTATCCTAGATACACAACCAGGTGTATTCTTCCGAACACCCCAAGCTTCAGGTGGTGATCTTTGTTTTCCTGCTAATCACCTGCATGACCATCACTTGGGATTTTGGGAACGTGACGATTATCTCCTCACCCTGATGGGCTCCCACCTCCACAACCCCACGTACTTCTTTATCAGAAATTTCTCATTATTAGAGGCTTCATTCAGAACTGTCAGATTTAATGACTGCATTACTCAAATATTTTTCTTTTTCTTTTCTTGAGAATCACTGAATTTTAACTTCTGGCTACCATGTCCTATGACCATTATATTGCCATCTGCAAACCCCTGCATTACATGACCATCATGAACCGTAGACTCTGCACACTGCTTGTTTTCTCTTCATGGCTACTTTCATTCTTAATCATATTCCCTGCACTCATGTCTCTTTTGAACCTTGTTACTGTACTCAGCTCATGTAAATATAATATTATTGACCATTTTACCTGTGATTATTTTCCCCTTCTGCAACTTTCTTGTTCAGACACAGAATTCCTAGAGATAATGAGGTTTTCCTGTTCTGTGTTTACTCTCATATTCACTTTGGCATTGATAATTCTGTCGTACATGAATGCCATCAGAACAGGTTTGAGGATTTCTTCTACTTGTCCAAGGACAGAGGTGTTTTCCAAGTGTTCATCCCATATTATTGTCATCTCCATCTCTAATGTCAGCTGCATATTTATATATATTAAACAATCAGCAAAAGACAGTCTCTGAGCAAGGGAGTTATTGTGCTAAATTCCTTGGTAGCCCCCACCAGCATGGACCCCTTCATTTATAGCCTAAAAAATCATCAGCACATCAAGAGAGAATTCATGGACATGGCATGGAAGACTATTTTTCTCAAACAGTTGAAATGATGTGCTGAAATGAACTGGGACACATTGCAGAGCAATTTAAAAAACACAATCATGAAATTTCAGTAGCATTTTCATATCACAGTGGCCTACTTTTCATGTGGTTCATTCATTTACTTATTTCCTAACAGTTCACAGGCACATTTGTTTAATATATTTCTCGTTTAATTTAAATAATTTTTGTATCTCTTTCAGACATTCATTGTGTGAAACTTCTTATTTTTAACTCCTTATACAATATTTTTAAAAGTAAAATTGTATTTTGAGCTTTGTTGAGAGAAAAAAAATTATCACCAGGAATGGAGGAGACACTATAAATATTGGTATCAAATTTTACTTTATACAGAAAAAACAATTTTGTGATTTGATTTCTGTTTGAAATGAATTCCCTTCACCATCTTACAGTTTCTCAAGGAAAAAAATCATTAGTTTAGAACTCCCCAGGCTTTTCCTCCTCCAGCCCCTGGCAAAGGCCATTCCACTATGTGATTCTGTGTTTGAGTGTTTTAGATATTTCATACAAGTGAATTCATGCAGTTTTTATCCTTTTGTTAGTGCCAGTTTATTTAGTGTAAATGTTCATTCATGTTGTCATGTCTGACAGTATTTACTTCATTTTTAAGGCTGAAAATAATATCCTTTTGTATGCATTTACCACATTTTCTGTATTCATTCTTCCTTCAATGGGCATTTAGGTTGCTTCTGTATGTTGACACTTGTGAACACTGCTTCAGGGAATATGGGAGTATTAATGCCTGTCTTGGATACTGCTGTAAATCATTTTAAATACATACCTGGAAATAGGATTGATAGATAATGTGTTGGTGCTCTTTTTACTTTTCAAAGAATCTTCATATTATTACCCACAGAGACTACAAAGTTCTGCATTCTTACCAACAATGTACAAGGATCTCCACATCCTTGCCAGCACTTAGTGTCTTTTGTTTTCTTGATAATAGCCATCCTAGCAGGTCTTAGGTGACATATCATTGTGGCTTGGATTTGAATTTCCCTGATGATTAGTGACTTCGAGCATCTATCATATCCCTATTGGACATTTACTTCCTTATATTTGTATGTCTTTGAAAAAAATGTCTACTCAAGTCTTTAGTCCATTTATTAATTAGGTTACCAGGGTTTCTGCTTGTTTGCCATTGACTGTAGGAGTTCCCTGTATATTTTGAGCATTAACTCTTACCCCACACACTTTGTAAATATTTTCTTCCCTCTACAGATTTTCTTTTCACTCTGTTTATTGTTGATTGTTTCCTTTGCTGAGAACGAGAGTTTTAGTGTGATGTAGTTCTGATTTTCTATTTTTAGTTTTATTGCTTATGTTTTTGTGTGACATGTCAGTTAAATCTTTGTAAAGTTCTGTGTCAGGGGGCTTTTCCCCTGTTTTCTTCTAAGGAGTTTTCAAGCTTTATGTCTTATATTTAAATCTTTAATCAATTTTGTGTTGATTTCTGTGCGTGGAGTAAGAGTACAATATCATTCATTTTCATGTGGATATCCAGTTTTCCCACACCATTTGTTGATGTCTTGGCACCCTTGTTATTGTTTGTTATTGGTACCCTTGTCAAGGATCAGTTGACCATATATACATGAGTTTATTCTGGGCACCATCAGTCTATTCCTTTATCTTTAGGCCAGTACAATAATGTTTTGAATTACTGTAGCTTTATAATATATTTTGAAATCTGGAAGCCAGCTTTGTTCTTTTTTTCCAGATTGATTTATCTATTCATGGACTTTTGTGGTTCCATATGAATTTTAGAATTTTTTCTCTTTTTGTAAAAAATGCTATTGTTATTTTGACAGACATTACACTGAATCTATAGATCTCATTAGGTAGCATGGACAATAATATGTTTCCAAACCATGAATTCTAAATGGCTTTCTATTTGTTTATGTCATCTTCAATATCTTTGATCAAAGTTTTGTATTTTCCAATGTATACGTCTTTTATATCCTTAGGGAAGATTACTTTTCAGTATTGTTTTCTTCTTGGTGCCTTTGTAATTGACATGTTTAATTTTGTTTTCAGATAGTTTGTCAATAGTTTATAGAAATGCAACTGATTAATTAATTTGATTTTTTTATCCTTCAAATTTCCTAAAGTCATTTATTAGCTCTCAAATTTTTCTTAAGGATATTTTAGGGTTTTCCATATATAAGATCATGTCATCTTCAAATATGCATGCCATTTATTTATTTAGCCTAATTATTCTGGCTGGGACTTTCAATAATATGTTGAATGCAAGTGAGAGCATAATCCCTGCTTGTTCCTAATCTGAGAAGAAAGGGTTTCAGTTTTTCACTATTAAGTATAATGTTAGCTCTGGTTTCTCATATATTCTCTTTATTATATGGAGGTAATTTCCTTCTATTGCTAGTTTTGTGAGAGCTTTTATCATGAACATTTGTTGAATTTGGCTACATGCTTTTTCTTCATGAGATAATGTGATTTTTATCCTTTATTTTGTTAATGTAGTGTCTCACATGGATTTTCATATGATTTTCAACAACCCTTATATCCCAGGGATAAATCACACTTGGTCATTTGTCGTCGCCTGCGACCACTAGTCAAGGCGGGTACCTGAAATGGGGCTTGAGAATGAGAGGCAGAGACATGAGAAGAATGGGCCAAGACAGCAGTCTGATCAAGGCTCAATTTTATAAGGCGGGGCTACCGTCTATATAGGCAGAATCAACTCCCCCCTCTTTCTATGGTAGCACTGATGTCAAGGCACCAGATGATTTCTCAGAAACGCTCCACTGTGAAGAACACAAACCTTATCTCATGGCCAAGAGTAAATGATGTAGCAATCATGTAAAAATAATCTGTGCAGCCACGGGGCTGCCACACTTCCCCCTTTTCTTTATTAGTGAAGAGTGGGAGCCAAGATTCTTGGTCCTGACATTGTTGTCCCCACCACAGAAAGTCATCCTCCACAGCTGTTCCTGTCTTAGGTTGGTCTGCACATCAGACTCTTACCCGTCATTGACTAACCAGCCTTCAAATGATCTTTCTGGCAGGTCACGGGGTCAGACATCTTGTTTAAGCTGAGCCAACCATACATGTACTTGCTGTGCATCGGTGGAAAGTTCCTCTCTCTGAAGGGCCATGAGAATCTTTAAATTGGAGGCATTAAAGGCAAGTTGTTGGCTTCAATATCTTATCAGACACTTACAATGTAACAGAATCAAAAGTAAACAAGCAAATACACAGCAGTACAAAAAGATTCAGGAAGGATCAAATAATTTCTTAATATTATCCCAGACTTTAGCAAAGAAGGTAGTATTAATATCCCAAACATCAACTCTGGTTTCATTTAGCTGAATAATTTGATTAGAGAGGGTAAAGGAAAAATTCAAAAACTGAGCGTTCCAAGGGCCTTTAATAAATTGTCTAAGTTGTTGGGCAACAGTGAGATTTTTAATTTTATAGGGGGTCATGCAAATATTAGGATACCTAGGATCACAACTTAATTTAGCTATAAAAGCCGAAACTCCGATTTCTTCTTCAAGCAAATCTATTTGTTGTTGTAAATGTGAAATAGAGGAATGAAAATGGGCATCGATTAACTGTTGAGTAGTGAAGGCATTGACTGACCTTTCTACCACAGCATTCAGTCTCAGTGGTATTAGAGGACTAAACCATTGCAATGACCCCTGTTATGCAAATCAAAGCTAGCTTGCCCCCTGAAATAGGGAAGACCCAGATATTGATTAAAACTGTAAAAACCGGGAAAAGCAGAGGCCTGCAGACCAGCAGATATCGTGGTCGGAGGAAATGAGTAACGCGCCCCGAAGTGCTCAGCATCACTCTTCATCAGCAGCAGGGGAAAGATCAGTAAGCGTGTCATCCCTCTCCCCGATTTCTTCTTGAGGCACAAGTCCCTCTGGAAGCCAGCAAGCTGAATCATGTTCCTGTTAAAAGACACAAACCAATCCTCGTTCCCAAATTAACACAGGGTCGGGTCCCTTCCAGGCATTAGTCAAAGGGTCTCTCCATTTTAAAAAGGCATAGTTTTTTTTGAGTCTCAAGATGCCAATGACGATCAGCAGATGACTGTCCTTTAGCATCCACTTGTAAAAAGTTCAAAATGAACAAAACAAGAGGCAACAGTGCTTTATTATATTTGTGGGAGTATAACTTCCCCCTTTTTATTTTTTGAAGGCATGTTTTCAAGGTTAGATGTGTTCATTCAATTATACCCTGTCCCATGAGATTATATGGGATTCCACTTTTATGCTCAATATTAAAGTGTTCACAAAATGTCTGAAAAGACTGGCTGATATATGCAGGGCCATTATCTGTTTTAAGCATGTTGGGAATTCCTAGGTGAGCAAAGGCTTGGAGACATTGATCAATAACATGTCTGCTTGTCTCCCCAGATTGCAAAGAAGCCATAATGTAACCAGAGCAAGTATCAACATTTACATGTATAAACTTCATTTTCCCAAAATCATTAAAATGAGTGACATCCATTTGCCATATATGATTAAGTATCAAGCCCTGTGGATTCACCCACAAATGTGGAACAGGTAACAAATGACCACATTCTGTACATTACTTTACAATCATTCAGGCTTGTTCTCTAGTTATTTTATGTTTTAATCGTAAGGTAGTGCTATTCAAATGAAATTTATTATGATCAAGTTGAGCTTGTTGAATAGGTGTAGTTTACATAGTTGATAAACAAGTGCTCTATCCACGAAATCATTTCCTTGAGACAAAGGTCCAGGCAGCCAGTATGAGCACATATGTCCCCAACATAAAAGGGGTGTGTCCTCTGAAGAACAACATGTTGTAGCTGATGAAATAACTGTCCTGCTCTAGTGCAAGCACTAATTTGACTAATTGCTACCAATTCAGTTAATTGTGCTGACCGACTAGGGACATTAAAAGTCACTGGTTCAGTGACATAATATCCTGGCTTCCCTTTCTAATTTCCATGAGTAAATATCGTTATAGCATTTTCCAAAGGCTGAAATTTGGTAACTTTGGGAAACACAACCTCATGCTTTTGCAAGAAATCTATTAATTTATTTGTAGGATAGTGATTATCTATAATTCCAAGAAAGCCTCTTGCAAGAGAAGCCAGTTAGAATCATTCCCATCTAACCAGTTCCTCTGACTTTTATCAAAAGGTTGAATAATGTGGTCAGGTTCTATCCCTACATAATTGACTTCCTGTTTTCACCTTATCATAATTAGTTTAGCCACAGCATCATACTAAGGAGTAATAACCTTAGATGGGCTAGAAGATAAGTGAACCCACATGATTGGGTGTCCTTGCCATAACAACCATGTGTGTGTAACCTGGGTGGCAAATATAAGTAAATATAATGTACTATTAGGATCAAAACAAGTAAAATACTGTTCTTGGATGGCATGCTCAACAACTTCCAAAGCTTTTCGAGCCTCAGGAGTTAATTCCCGAGAAGAAAGGGAAGCAGGATTTCCCCTCAAAATATCAAACAAAGGTTTTAACTCTCCAGTAGTCAACTTCAAATATGGGTGCAACCAATTAATATCCCCTAATAATTTTTGAAGCTCATTAAGTGTTTTAAGACCATCAATGCGAATCTGAACCTTTTGGTGGCCAATAGTTTGTGGAAACAACTTGAACCCTAGATAATCATAAGGCTCCAAGGTTTTGACTTTTTCAGGGACAAGTTGCAGCCCAATCTTATGCAGCTGTTGCTTCAAACAACTAAAACATTGTAACACTTCTTGGGCTTTTTGACCAGCCAATAATATGTCATCCATGTAATGTGTAATATATATTTGAGGCCAAGAATTTCTAATAGGTAATAAGGCTGCAGCAACAAACTTTTGACATAAAGTAGAACTGTTGGCCATTCCCTGCGGAAGTACTCTCCAATGGTACCTTTTCATAGGCTCCCTAAAATTAACAGAGGGCACACTAAATGCAAATCTTTGACACTCTTCAGGATGTAGGGGAATAGTAAAAAAGCAATCTTTTAAGTCTAAAATCAGCTTATAAAATCCTTTTGGGATAGCAGCTGGGGAGGGCAGTCCAGGCTGATGTGCTCCCATGACCCCCATGGTAGAATTAACCTGAACTGTCTGAGGTCCTCCAGCAAACTCCACTTTCCAGAATTTTTATTAATAACAAATAAAATTTTTCCAGAGTGAACTAGATTCTACTAAGTGTCCAGCCTGTAATTGTTCCTGTACTAACTGATGTACAGCCTGAACCTTTTCCTCTGTCAAAGGCCACTGATCGACCCACACAGGACTATCTGAATACCAAGTAATCTTATCTGCATGAGGTACAGGAATGTCAGTAGCCATCATGGGAAATACCACAACCCTTGTCTATGATCATTACCCTGGGGCATTAATAGCCGTTTTAATTCCTTGATGATGTTTTTCCAGGCCCATTCCTGGTGCAAAACCCTGCTTTATCATCTGAGACGTGACAATTTCATTTGGACTACACATTCAGTACTCCCAGTTGATTCAAAATGTCTCTACCCCATAAGGTAACAGGTAAATGGGAAACAACATAAGGCTTAACAGTGCCTGAATTGCCCTGTGTCCTTCCAATTTAGCAATTTACTACTTTGTTGGGGATTTTGAGTTTGTCCAATCCCTTGCAAATGTGTCAATGTTTCTGAGAAGGGCAAAGTAATCGGCCAACCCTTGCCTGCAATGATGGTGACATGAGCTCCAGTATCAATCAGTCCTTCAATTCTCTTTCCGTCTAATTGTAATATCATTTTGGGACGTTCTGATGTTATAGCTTGCACCCAAAAGGCCTCAGAAAATCCAAAAGATCCTTTATCTCTTTTTTCCTTAGCTATTTTCCCATTAATCTTTGTTAAGGGCAACAAGAGCAACTGAGCAATTCTAGTATCTGCTGGAATAACTAACTACATGTGGGGATCCAACCATAATTCTAATTTCACCAGTATAATCTGCATCCACTATTCAAGGGTACACCTGTATACCTTGTACAGTAGTACTGCTACGGCCAATTATTAATCCCAGGAGTCAGATGGTAGGGGGCCAAAAATACCAGTAGGTAACGCTTGAACACCCATCTTGGGAGTTAAAACTGTGTGGGTGGTGGAACTGAGGTTGAATCCTGCGCTTCCTGGGGTTGCTCTCATATGTTCAAAAATGGATTTGCTGTGATTTGAGGAACAAAATTTAGGGCCCCATAGGCTTGTTTCAGAGGACGTGGTGCCTGGGGCTCGCCCCTCTGCCGGTTTCCCAAAGCCGTAATGGGTTGTCCATTTACATCCGTCTTAGATCAACACTCATTAGCCCAATGTTTTCCTCTCTTGCATTTAGGGTATAACCCTGGTACCCATCCCTCACCCATAACCTTACCCTCCGTCTTAAGGTGACCAACCTTCCCACATTTGAAACAGGCTCTATCCCAAACTTGCTGACTGAGCATGGCTTGTACAGTTGTTCCTTAAGGGCAGCAGCCATAGCGAGACCTTGAGTATAAGAGGCTCCAATATCTGCACAAAGTTTAATATAACCTGACAAATCAGTTTTGTTTTTATATGATCTAATTGCTGCTTTACAGACAGTATCAGCATTTTCAAATGCCAATTGTTTCACAAAAGGTACACCACTTTGAGCATCACCAAAAATACGTCCTGCAGCCTTTAAGAACTGATCTACAAAATCTTGAAAAGGTTCATCCGGACCTGTTTCATATTAGCCATGCTACCGCTAAGGTCACCTTTACTGGGCAACATAGTCCAAGCTCGTCTAGCAGCAACAGCAATTTGTGCATATACTGCAGGACTGTAGTTAATCTGACTTGCATTTCCTACTTATCGTCCTTCTCCTAGTAACATATTAACGTCCCAGGCCTGATTCCCAGCTTGTGCATTTAACATAGTAGTTTTTTTACTGACATCCCTTCATTCTGCACTCCAGAGTAAATAATCTCCCCCTGATAAAGTAGCCTTTGCTATGACTCTCCAGTAAGGTTTGCTTCCACTAGGGCGTCAAAAAGAGCTGCAGTAAAAGGGGCTCTAGGACCTTATTGAGAGATGGCCATTTTCAATACCTTAAGTTGTTTAAATTCTATTGGTTGATATGGTCTAATCCTTTGTCCCTGATTATCCAAAATTTCTACTACAGGGAAAGCTGAAAAGCCAGAGGTATCCTCTCTCCTTTGTAAAGCATCAGCTATAGCCCTCCCTAATGGAGAAAATTTATTTTCCATAAGATGGTCCCTCCTTCCTCTCCTAATAATAGGATTCTGTAGTTTACTTAATTTGGAATCAAAAGCAACTGCAGAATAAGCCGGAGGAGGAACATCAGCTAAACGAAGAGACCAACCAGTATTATGATATTTGGCGGCTTATTCCTCAAGATCCTCCTCTTCCTCAAGATCTAACTCATCTTTACTTGCTATTTGTAAAGCCGCAAGATTTTCCTGAGCCTCTTGATAAAGATTTTTTACAGGAGGAGGAGTGGGGGCAGGGGGCTTCTGGGCTGCCACACCCACGGCTCCCTTTTCAGGTAATCTCACTTCCTGCAATTCTGTTAATTGTTCTTTTGCTTGATCAAGAACTTGAGATGTTTTCTTATTTTTATGTTGCTCTTCTTTTGCATCTTTAATCAGAGCCCATAAAGAAAAAGTTATAGGAGATGCCTGTCCATTTCTTAAAACCTCTCCAACCTTGTTCCAGATATCCACATTAATGGTTCCCTCTTGGGGAAACCAAGGACAGTAAAGATCAATTTGCTTAAGGAAGTCTGATGCTTAAACCCAACTCTTCGTGTTCTGAGTAAATCTTTCAACGTTCGTACGAAAACAAGTCTACTGTTACTCTGTCCCATTTTGGGCTGTCTACCACACCCAGTACTTACTCTGTAACGGGTCTTTACGAAGGTACTTTTACTGTGGCATTCGGAGCTCCGTCAGTCACAGCGTTCTTCAAGAATTTCACCCCGTTTTCGAGCCCCACGTTGGGCGCCACCTGTAGCTGCCTGCGACCACTAGTCAATGCGGGTACCTGAAAGGGGGCTTGAGAATGAGAGGCAGAGACATGAGAAGAATGGAGCCAACACAGTAGTCTGATCAAGGCTCAATTTTATTAGGTAGGGCTACAGTATATATAGGCAGAATCAACTCTCCCCGAGTTTCTATTGTAGCACTGACGTCAAGGCATCAGCTGATTTCTCAGAAATGCTCCGCTGTGAAGAACATGAAACTTAACTCATGGCCAAGAGGAAATGACATAGCAATCAAGGAAAAATAATCTGTGCAGCTACGGGGCTACCACAGTCATTGTATATGACTCTTTTGGTATACTGTTGAGTTTGTAGAGATGTTTATATCTATATGCATCAGAGATTTGGGCTGGTAGTTTTATTTCCTTATCTTGTCTTTGTCTGACTTTGATATAAGTATAATGCGGTCCCCATAAAATGAGTTTGGAATTGTCTGTCCTCTTTAATGATAAGGAAAAAATTAAGAAAATTAGAGTCATTTCTTTCTTAAAGGTTTGGTAGAATTCACCAGTGAAGCTGTCTGGTCCTGACGATTCCTTTGTTGGAAGATCCTTTTATTATTGTATAAATATCAGTACAAGTTAGAATGGTGCTGTACATGCTTTTTAATTCTTCATGATTTAGTTTTGGTAGATTGTATATTTCTAGGAATTAATTTCTTCTTGGACATACTGTTTGTTGGTTTATACTTTTTCATCGTAGTTCCTTTTGAGTCTTTTTACAATTTCTGTTGCATCTGTTATAATGGCTATTTATTTCTGATTTTATTTATTTGAGTCATCTCTGTTTTTTTCTTGGTTTAGTAAGGCTTAGTCAGTTGTTTATCTCTACAAAAAACAAACCTTAGTTTTGTCAGTCTTTTCCATCATTTTTCTATTAGCTATTTCATTTATTTATGCTCTAACTTCTGCTGTTCTTTTCTGTCTTCTAACTCTGGGCTTGATTTGTTCTTTTTCTATCTCTTTGAGGTGCAAAATTTGAGTGGGGTTTTTTGAGATACTTCTTCTTTTCAAATGTATGTACTTATCACTCTGAACGTTCTGCTTTTTACTGCTTATGGTATACCCCATAAGCTTTGCTATGTTGTATGTACATGAAAGTCAATGTTTAAAGTCTATTTTGACAAATTCAATGAGAAAAAGAAAAGACATAGGAAAACTATAAAGTAAATGAAATGGTTAACCAATCATAATGTATGGATATTAATGAGATTCTAACTGTAACCATATTTTTAAAAATTTAAAATCCCCTTATGTTCATGAAACCATTGGGAATTTACCAGCTACATGTCCAAATATTTGTAATATAAAGAAAATATTGCTTTTGTTAAGTGTAATGAAGTGGTTGTTGCTATTTTAAGACTTTAATTTTTAGAGATTTTTAATATTTACAAATAAAATTATCAATCTCTGGAACTTTCTATAAAATAATATTGTGTGTAGAGTATTCATTGTTCATATATTTAAAGAAATATTGACCACAAATCATTAATTGTCAAATTTGATGACATAGTAGGTATACATTCATAATAATGTTGCAGACAATTAATTTTATTCTTAAGAATTCACCATGAAGTTTATAATTTAATTAACTTAAGAAGTAAATTAGGTACCAAGATTAGTGAAAAATTGAGAATAAAGACATTGACACATTTTCAATATTCTCAAAATAATACTTTCTTCTTATTGCCAGTGAAGATATGCACAGTTTGGAAATGCAGAAAAAATATTATGGACAAAATAATTACCCACAACTCCACACCCATGAGTTGTCTTAAGGTGATATTTTAAAATATTTTTCTCTGTTTCTTTTAGGAAATAAATTTAATTTTTTGCATTATAATTATTCAATATTTTCCAGAGAATTTATATGACTAATATGTAAGCATAATGAATAATAATAAAAAATAAGTGAAATCCCCACATAACTTGTGACAAATTATTTTTCTAATATTGACAAAACCAAGACTAGAATGCATCTATAAAAATGGATGTGAAAAACATTTATGTAAAGGATTATAGGAACACAACTAAAAAACAAAACTGAAAAACTAAAAGAGCGTTTAAATACACAGGCAGGTGTCAATTTTAGTTGCTGAGGAATTTCTTATCTAGAACTTCTATTTCTAATCCTTCATTTACAGTTGTACATATTCCTGGATGTCTGGGGCAATTATCACCAGCGATAAAATAATTTCCTATAATTGTGCAACCCAACTATTTTCTTCATTTTCTGTGTACCCATGTATGTTAATCCCTCTGCAAAAAAAGGCATTATTGACCAAAGGAGTAACTATTCTCAGTACCTCTGTTGCCCCATGCTGTTTCCCTCAACTTACTCCCTATGAAACCAAATACACACTTTCAAAATTTTGACTTTAACGTACTATTTTATACAAACAAATCAATGTATTTATTAATATGAATGAATGCCATCATGAAGATTAAATAAAGGAAAACTGAAATTTTAACCTTTTGATTTACTATCTTCTTACATCTATGTCACAACTGCAGGACATGATGAGCTCATTTGTCAAACATTCTTTATAACTTGGAAGTGGCTGTATTTGTGTCTTCTTTTAAAATTATCTGTAGTTTTCATTGTTGGCTCCTCCCTGCCACTGACCTGCAGGGAAGGGAGGCAACATGATGAGATTTTGAAGACCTGAGCGGACCAGCCAGGGGACTCAAGGTGTAACAGCTCAAGAGTGATGCTGAGAGAGCACCTCTCACATTTATTGATCAGTAAACACAGTAGGGTCCAGGGAAAATCATACTACATAATAATTAATAGAGGTCCGGGAAAGACCACATTACATAGTGATTGATGATCTACTTCTACTTACAGGAAGCAATGTAAGTACAGTCACGTCATGAAAAAAAGCATAACCGTAATATACTGTTTTTCTAGCATAACTGTAATATACCATATTTCTTTATGCATCAAGAGTCACAGGTATGGGAACTCGTGCAGGTAAGAGCAATTAACTTGTAAGTGATTAATATGAGGTGAGAAGTGATTAACTTGTAAGTGATTAATATGACTTCCCAAATCAATGCAATCATTGAACTATAATTCTGAACATAAAACCAGTGGCCATGGAATAGCCAATGTGATAGGCTGATTTGAAAAAAACAAAACAGTATAAAAACTTGTGTTTTCTCTATACATATTTGAAATTCTATTGAGACTTGCAAATTTTGAATAGCCTTTACTAAGAACCTGCACAATATTATTGGCTTTTTTTTGCTCACATGATTTAAATTGGGCATAATGATATTTTTATAATGTAGTCAGGGAAGGCTCTAACTCTTAATATTATACTTGGCATAAAAATTATGTCAACCAATCAAAGCAAGAAACTCTTCAGTTCCATTGTTGGTGAGCAGTAGAGTGAGAAGCAAAACTAAAAATAATGGAGTTAATGAATGAACCTCTCAGGAGAAAAAGAATATTAATTCTTCTGTTCTTTTGTAGTGACTGAAAACTGAAGACACACAGCATGTTCAGGAGGGACCTGTAGATAGAGCTCTTTTTCTTTGGATGACAAAATTTGGGGGGCATTTAAGTTACAAAGCAAGTCTTGGCCTAAGGGAGTTATGGGACAATCAGGCATATACAGAAATCTGTGCCTTAACTGTTGTTTTCTCAGTTGACACTCCAGAGTTTGTAGTAATGATCTCCTTCAAGGTTGCCCAGTCACCTCTACTGTGGTTGCTGACTCTCTGTTGAACAAGGCTAATTTTGGATTGGAACGTGAAAACATGGCTCCCTTGTCTATGAGATCTAGGAGAGAGTGAGTAAAACTGTGTGGGCAGATAGGATCGCGAGGTGAGCTTTAAACCCAATATCTATAGGGATACATTTAAAAGAAGGGCGGGATGTCCAACGAAAAAGGAACAGCCTCTAAACAAGGAGGCTTTGGAGGGAATTTAACCTATCTTGGTCAAATTTTTTAGACTCATCTGATTCAACCATGCGTGCCTCCTTACAACACTCCAATTCTTCCTGTAAAAAACCCTCATACTAATGAATATAGGTTTGTAAAAGACTTGAGGGTCATTAGTGATATTGTACAAAATATACATCCCACTGTGCCGAACACAGATACCTTCCTGATACAGTCCTGGGGGTTACAGGTGGTTCTTGGTGTTGGAATTAAAGGAAGCATTCTTTGAAGAAGGCTTAACTATCATTTGACGTTGAATGGCAAGATCCTGAGAGTAAAGTTACTACTCAATACCATTGAACTGTACTGCCACAGGGACTTAAGAACTGTCCCTCCATACTCAGTGAAATCTTAGGAAAAACTTGAAAATTTCACAGTTAGATTAGGGCATTCTTTTATGAAATGCTGATGATATGTTTATAGCAAGCACAGATTTTGAATATTTTTTGGTTATGCTATTTCAGTTTTAAATCATTTCGTTATATGTGGATATAAGGTGTCATTTCACAGGGCTCGAATGTGAAAACAGTAAGTGACTTACGTGGGCTTCCAATTAAGTAAAAGGATCCAGAGCTTTATGGTAGATCAGGAACAAGCCATATTAAATCTAAAAGTCCCTGGGAGAATATGGCAGCTGATGGAATTCCTTGTAATGGCCAGTTTTTGTCATATCTAGATCCTTAATTGTGGATGTATTGCAAAACCTCTATATGAAGCTTTAAAAGGCTCAGATGCGGAGTCCCTGATTTGGATAATACAATGTCAAAATGCATTTAAAACCTGAAATAAAAACTAATGATGGCCCCTAATTTGGGCCTACCTCATCATTAAAAAGAATTTAATCTCTATGTACACGAACTGGAAAGAAGTTCTGACACAAGCATTGGGGGATGTGCCATGACTTGTGTCATATTTGTCCAAACAACTGGAGCAAACTCTGAGAGGATGGCTTCCCAGTCTATGAGCAGTAGCTACCACCTGTGACTTTCTGCAGGGAGCAGAAAAGTTCACTTTGATTCAGCCCATTGTGGACCAGGGTCCACATCAGGTCCTGAATTTGTTGGAACAAAAAGGAGGCTACTGGCTGACAGCAGTGCAGCTAGGGAAATATTTAGCCATCCTTTATGAAAACCCCAATGTGAAATTAAAGATTGTGTGTACTCTTAACTCTGCTATTGTTTGCCTGCCCAAGAAAAGGAACAATTACAGCATAATTGTTTGTAAATTTTAGAAACTGTCTTTTCCAGCTGTATGTATCTCACTGAACTTCCTTTGCCCAAGCCAGATTGAGACCTGTTTACCCATGGAAAAAGCTTCACGGGAGATGGACCCTGAAAGGTGTATAGGCAGTGGTCACAGCAGAGCAGGTTATAGAGGTCGCAGCATGCCATCTGGAACCTCAGAAAAACAAGAAGAATTGATTACATTGATTAGAGCCCTCCAGTTGTCCAGTGGAATGAAGGTAAACATTTATACAAACTCTAAATATGTGTTCATGATTGTGCATGCCTGTGGAGCAATTTGGAAAGACAGAAGGTGTCCAACAGCAGAAAATAAGGACATAAAATATGCAGTTGAAATATTAGTCTTTTTTCAGGCAGTGACCGAACCTGAAGAGGTGGCCATTATGTGTATTCCAGGGCACAAATTTTGGAGCTATGTGGACTGAGGAAACCAGGCAGCTGATAAAGCTGCAGATAAAGCAGCCAAAGGGAACTCCTTTTTAAGAGATCTGCTACCTCAATTAGATTTGGACATATTCAAACCTCATTATGCAGAAGAAGATGAAAGTAGGGCCAAAGAGTGGTTCTCTGATCAGTGGGATGAAAATTCCACATGGAAGTTGAGCTCTCACAGACTAATATTGCTACCAGAAGTCCTGGTCAAACCAATGAGACGATTGTATGACATTCCTCATTATGTATGAAATGATCTGATGAACATGGTAACCCCGTATTTGAGAGGGCTTTATTTACTATACAGCAATTTGCTCAGAGTTGTCAGTTATGTGCTCGCAATACTCTTAAAGCTGAGAAACCCTCATTGGAAAGGGGAGTGCAATATATGGAAAATGATCCTTGGGAATATTTGCAAACTGACTTCACCAACATGGCTAAGACTACAGGGATCTTCAGATATCTACAAGTTTTGGTTGAAACATTTTTGTGGTAAGTAGAAGCTTTTCCTGCAATTACAGAGGAAGTCAATGTGGTGGTGACAATTTTCCTCAAGGAAATAATGCCTAGATATCAACTCTTGTTGTCCTTACAGAGTGATAATAAACTGTCCTTTATCTAAAATTAGCTCAGAAGGTAAGTAAAGTTTTACAAATATAATGGAAACTACATGCCTCATGCAAGTCACCTTTGATGGGAAAAAAAGAAAAGATAAATCATACTTTTAAAAAACTATGTTAACTGTGTCAAACAACTAGTCTAAAATAAGACAAGGTATTGTTGCTTGCCCTACTCAGAATTATGGTGACCCCTATGTTGGGGGTTCATTTGTTCTCTTTTGTTCTTGCCCAACTACAAAAAAGAGATGAAATGCAGGGACACAATAGTGAAGCAGAGTTAGGGTTTTATTTGAATATACTCCAAGGGAGGAATGTGCTAGAGTCAATGTAGACAAAGGCAGGTTTACTTGAATATAGCAGAGAGGAAGGAAAAAAAGAGGGATTAAAAGGAAGCTCATTGAACTCCTTCTTGGCAAAGGACATAATCCCCTGCGAACTTGTAAAGTCAGTGTCACTTGGCATCTGGTGCCTGCTTGAACCTGCACATTTTGGGAACTGAGTTCTTACCCCCTACAAGATTTTGGAGAGCCACAGAGCAGTGGATGGAGTGAGATTGTTCTGAGAATTTCCCGAAGGCAAAGAAAGGAGATTTTCAGGCAAGTTAACAAGGAGCATGATTGAACAGCCACAGTTCCATCTGGGTCACCCAGGTGATGGGAACGTGCAAGCCTCAGAATTTGCAACATCTAAGCAGTCTTTCCCTATTTATCTGAAGTACACAAAGAGAGTGACACTCTCAAAGAAAGGTGAGTCTGGGGAACCTCAGAGAGGAGGCATGCTTAAGGAATTAGGGTATGGGGCATTTGGGGTAACGGTCAGCATAAGGCATGATGTATAAAGTTGCTCAATTTAGGGTCCAGAAGAAGGGGAAAAAAACAGTATATAGGGTAAGGTTAAAGAATAAGCTGGGCCTTTGTGCAGGCTAAGTAGATTTTACAATGACATGATCTAATTGATAAAATGAAGACATGGGCTGCACTTGGATACTTTTCTTTATCTGGGGAATATCTGGACATTCCAAGTAGCTCCTGGCCTTTGGAACTTCAATTAATTAATTCATTAACTGTGATTGCTTTATGGTTCCCAAGTTTTATATGGTTAATTCTTTCAGTCCCCTTCAGTGGGCTTTACCAGCCTTAATCTCCTGCCACACGCTCATGTCTATTTTTATGTGTAACACCTAGAAGCAGGCTTAAACCAAGCCGATGAAATAATATATGGAAGACCCTTCCTGAAACTGTAAGGTAAGTTTTCTACTTTGTCAATATTAGAAGAAAGTAGGATAAAGCAGTACATTCAGCAAATAAGTCAAATATTAACTACTGTTCATAAGTTTGATTCCTCCAGGTTGCTTCTTTCTTCTGATGTCTCTTTACATCCATTCTGACCTGGATATTATGTCCTACTAAAAGCTTGAAAGAACAAGCACCTTAACAACAGTTGGAGGAAAAATGGAAGGGATGCTATGATGTGCTCCTGACTACCCACACCTCTCTAAAGTTGGGAGGCGTAAAATTGCAGATATATCACACCTTAATAAAAACGTTCTCAAAAATGGAAGATACATAGATGAGCCATCTTTTAAAAGACCTAAAATATCTCTGAGCAGAATAAATCCTAAAAATGACATGTATTTGCTAATTATGTCTGTTGCTCTTTCTTTTTCTATAGTGTGGAAGGACTGTGCCATAGTCCATATCACACAAACTCTGGCATGCGCTACGCATCTGATTATTGGATATTCCTCTCAAAAGCCCATTTCATGGCAGGGCACAGTGATCCTTTAGTACATCTAGGCATGAATTTCTCTGCAGTTCCTAAATACACTGGTATTCCACAAATTTTGCCTCTACCCTCATGTATCTAGTGAGAATAGCTCATTCCCCCATGCAACACATGAAAGATTTGCTGTGTCATTACACTTTTGATTACAGAACTAGGTACAGTCTATTTTAAGAGACAACTATATGGTATTTCCACTCCTATATCTTTCCACATGTATCCCCTGAGCCTAAAGAGGCCTTGCCTGTGTATGCTCAGAACTGTCTCTTTTCTTGTCCCCAGATCACATATTTGTGACCTGTTCCTCTCACCCTCAACTAGGATGGAATGGGTGGCCTTGAAAATATGATAGGTTGTATCAGATACTAAAAAGAAAGATTGAGTTTATTTCTGTGCTCCTACAGAATGTTTTCATCTGCACCTGTAGGGTAAATGGTAGAATTTCCAGAATCTTCCTGCTTGTCTTAGCCCATTTACATATCTATAAGTGTTTACCACTGAAGAGCCTCCCATCAATCTGGGAAAAGGTGTGGAGAGAAAATAGTAATTCCCTCCTACCTTCCATTCCTGGTAAGTAGTTGGTCTGGCAACTGCCAGTCACCAATGACCTGCCTATGTAGTTCCTCCTGGAAGGGGCAGTTAGGAAGTAGAGAACATACAATGGGTGCACGGTGGGAGCCTCATCTGTAGAAGACAGAGAATACCAAGCCTGGTAGTGACTGTAAGAAATAAAAGTCTTCTCCCAACCCAACCTACCCTCCCTTTGACTTATTTTGGTTTCATCATTTTCATAGGGGACACACCCTGAGCCAGAAACACCTGCGATGAGTTGGCAGGATTTGGAGAATCTAAAATCTGTCTTCATGGGCATGATATTTGGGTGGGATGCTCTTATAGGTGTGGAGATACCCTCAGACATCCACTATGGGGGGTGGGGAAACACCCAAGGAAGTACACACCTATGTGTAGTTCGTATTCATCAAGGGTTCCACCCAGGGATTCCCCAGTGAGGATTTGTTCTTGGGTCAAGTGCCTCCTAGAGATGAGGGCCCTCCCCAGAATTGGGAAGGGTTTGGGACACTGGAGCCAGTGGAGTTGGCACTTTGCAAAATCAGGTACTCATTAGGGGAACAGGGTGGCATAAAATGTGGGTGCCTGTTTATCACAGCATTGGAAAGGGTCATCAAGGAGAGAGATGCACTTCAGCATCAATAGGAAGAACAGGGAGATGAGTTGTGGAATGCTCTGAAAAAGAAGTGAAAGATATTAAGAACTGAGATTGTGTTACTGGAAAACATACTAGTGGCATGGCAAAGGCAGCAGAAAAATGTGAGCTGCAAGAGGCCATGGGGGAGGTGAAAGAAGGGGTAGTGCCTTCAACCACAGAGATGGCAGATGAGACATCATGGGAGCAGGAGCCAGAGCAGGATGAGATGGTGGAGCCAAGAACAGAACTGCTGCTGAGGCCACTGCCTAAGGCACAAGCCCCTCCCATATTGATAGCCTGCCCATTTGTAGGTAAGGAAATAAATAGGCCACATCTCAGGTTCCTAAGTGAGAGAAGCAGCCCCCTCCCCAACTTGTGGGGCACTCCATGCTCCACCCCTATACCCAAGCCACTGTGTAAGATGACTATAGGTGTAAGCAACGGGCTGCTGTGTACCATGTCTCACCGTCTGCAGAGCATCATCACTGGAACAGCTCTATCAAGGTCATTACAACTTAACCCATTCAAGGTGAGTGTGAGACTGGACCCAAAGGCCACAGAGCATATGGCACAGGCACCTTCAATGGCCAAATAGGATTCATATTTACAGCAGCATAGCGCCCTCTTCACTAGACCCTTAAATGGAGAACTCCAATGGTTATTGGGGTCAGTGACAAACATTAGTGGAAAATAGGAAGAACTTGCTTTTGAGCCCCATTGGTAGCCAAGTATCTTTACCAGGTGGGAAAAGCCCCTATACCTGAAGATGCTTGGTATACAGACAGCTCCAGTAGTGGGCAGCCCCTGAAATGGAGGCCTGTGGCTTTCCATCCTAAGACTGAGGCAATATCGATGGTGGATGGGGAGGGGAAGTGTAGTCATGGGCAAAGTTGCAGTCTCTACAGCATGTTATCATCCAGGAGCCATCCCATATAGTTGTCTGCAGTGACAGCTGTGCCGTCTGTTGGGGCTTGACCTTATGGCTACCGATATGGTACCATGCCAACTGGACGGTTGGTCCCCAGTCCCTTTGGGGGCAAGAGTTGTGGCAAGACCTATGGGCCTCTGGTCAGACTAAAAGAGTCACTGTATATCATGTGACTGGCCACTTGCCTTTGTCATCCCCAGAGAATGATGAAGCAGTCACACTGGCCCAGGTGCACTGGCTAGAAGGAAAACCTGCCTTTGATGTAGCCCTGTGGTTATATCAGCATTTGTTGCACGCAGTGCAAAAGACAATGTGGGCTGTAGCCCATTGGTGTGGCTTGCCATTGAACTCTGAAAAAGTCAGAAGAGCCTGGAAGGAGTGCCTTGTGCGCTCTAAGAGGGACTTACACCGAGTCCTGCAGCAACATGGGGCAATAGTAAAACGGCCAATATTCCTTGTCAGGTGGCACATAGACTTATATTGGCCTCTGCCCATATCAGAAGGATATTGGTAAGCCATGACTCATGTGGACACAGCTACTGGCCTGTTGGTTGCTTTTCCTGCACAACAGTGTAGGTCAGAATATGAACAAAAGGGGCCTAGAGCGGCTTTGCAGCCTATGGCCTGCAGCAGGTAATTGAGAGTGATCAAGGCACCCACTTTACTGGACCTGCGTTACAAGAGTAGGTGCAGCAATTAGGAATAAAATGGAAGTTTCATGTATCATATAAACCTACCGGGGCAGGGATGATAGGGAGGTACAATGGTTTGTTGAAATCTGGCCTGAAGTCAGACACCCGTAGTCTATGGGGCTGGTTAGTCCACATGTGGACAGTGCTACAGCATTCGAATGAGACCCCAAAAGGGGGCATTGAGCTGTGTGAACATGCTAAAAACACATTGCTGCCTCTTCGATACAACTGCAGGTGCAAACAAATGAGGAATTATTGAAACCAGGATGTGGTAAGCAGAGCATCATCCTGCAGCCAGCACCAGCCATGTTAAACCCTGGAGGCTCTGTTGAGTGGACATGGTGATGGAAATTCTGACATGTGGACCAATGATGGCTGGCCCTTCTGGCACCTTGGGGACAAGGCCTGGAAGCTGGCCTCCTGTATGTGAGCCCCAAAGATCACAATCATGTACCCAGAACCACAGGAAGGTAAGAGCATATTTGGGACATTTTGTTTTGTCTTTCTGGACAATGCGTGTACCACACATAGCCCTACCTACCAACCCATACATAATTCCAAGAGGTGAAGGGGTGAACGTTTGATATCCTAGACCAGTATGGACCCCATTCTTGTCACTGTCCTATCAAATGACCACTCTCTTGCGTGTATCCTACCTGATGGACAAGATTTGCATATGTTTGTGTCATTAAAACATACGTCTTATTACCCATATGATTATTTTCTTCTACAGTCTTTGTATGTTGGGCCTTCCCTCTAGTCACACCTGCTACTTGCTGAATGTGCATGCAAATCCCTACCAATTCAGCTGTGATTCCTGTGGAATGCATGAGCTATAGAATTAATCTGAGTAGGAATTTTTACTAAGCTGGATCCTCAGGCTTGAGGTTTGTCATGATTTTATTGCTACCTGTATCATAATTCTGGTTGTTATTGTATGTTGTTAGTCTGGTTGTAATACTCCAGTTTTTCCCACATGGGCCATTGCAGAAGATTAGGGGCATGTAGATTGTGAGGTAAAAATTCTGGAGGTGTGGATTGTGAATTAAATATCTGGGTTCAAAATTTAACATTAATTTTAACTTGAAAATGGACTTAAGTAGCCCCAAAAACTTTGTAACCACTAACAGGTGGCCGTTTCTCTTTGTTCTTCTTGTTTCCAGAGTTTCAGGGACAGATAATGCAGAAAGATGATTTTGCAGAAACCATGTGATCCTACCACCACAAAACTGGGGAGGTAGAATATCCAGAATCTCCTGCATGGCCTTAGATCATTTACATATCAGTAGCAGCTTATAACTGGAGAATGTCCTGTTGATCTGGGGTAAGGGGTGGAGAGGAAATGGCCATTCTCTCCTCCCCTCCATTTCTGGTGCCTAATTGGTCTTGAATCTGCCTTTCACCAAGGACCCACTGATGGAGTTCCTCCCAGTTGGTGCTGGGGGACCTAGAGAATGCACTGTGGCTGTAGAGCACAAGTTGTGGTCAGAGGAGATGGGTAGTGCTGAGCCTGGTTAGTGGCTGTAAGTAATAAAAGCCTTTATTCCAAATTACCCTTCCCCATGACTTATTTTGGTTTCGCAGTTTCACAGTGTACTCGCCCAGGGCTAGGAACACACTTCCCTGGAGCTACAGCAAGACAGGTGGAGTCCTTTGTGCTCCCAATTATACCTGATAAATTTCTACACCTGTGCAATGCCTTCTTGCAACATTATTCACCCCTTTCTGCATTCACCGTATCAATGAAACTGAACACTGCCCTAGTTCTCTCAAGCTTTTTACCAGAATAACCTGAGATCTACCTAGAAGAATTCTTGATGGGGATCCATTATTTCTTTGGCTAGTCCTTCATTCAATGGTGGGATGTGTCTGTTCATGAACATATACTTGGAAATTTTTCTAGCCCTTGATTATTTTGGCTAATGACACAGCCAAAGCACCTGCAAATTTACAGAAATCACTTGATTCTTTAGCTGAAGTAGTATTACATAATAAAATGACATTAGAGTATATATTGGTTGAACAAGGAGGAATTTGCACTACAGCAAATAACTCTTATTGCATGTACATTAGTACTTCTGTCCAGTTTGAATCTATTAATGAAAGGATTTGCCAATAAGTTACACAGTTACAGCATAATGTGTAGATCACCACACCTCATTTTTAGGAGGATTTGGGACAAGAATAGAAGATTGGTTTTCTGGTTTGTTCTCCTGGAGACCCAGCAGTTTCCTGTCCATAATTATGGGGATATTTAAATTCTGTCTGTCATGTCTTCTGATAATCTTACTGCTTTACTTTGGGTTCACAGTCATAATGTGGTGTCTTCCTAAATTACGTAAATCCACACTAACACCTTGGGACAACAGTATCATCTTTGGTGACAACAGGTGTATGCCTTGCATTTAAAAAACACTGATCACTCACTTGTTGCCTTAATTCAGCAAGAAGTAGGCAGATGAACTTTGTCATCCACACTCCCCTTGAAATGGAAGGTGAAAATTGACAGTGGGGATTGTGAAAGAACAAAACTGAATTAAGTATCTGGGTTTAAAATTTAACATTAACTTTAACTTGAAAATGGACGTAAGTAGCTCCAAAAATTTTGTAACCACTAACAGGAGGCAGTTTCTCTGTGTTCTTCCTGTTTCCTGAGTTACAGTGTCAGATAAGGCAGATTTTGCAGAACCCAAGGGATCCTACCAGCGGAGAACTGCAGAGGAGCCAATAAGAGAAACCAAAAGCAACTGAATCAGTGAAGAAATGTCTGCTTAGATCCTCGCAAGTTGCTTTTTTATGTAGCTGTGAACACCACAAACTCTCCTGAACAATGTACCCTTTAAAAGCCCTAACTGTTTAGACTTTGTGAGAACAGTGGTTCTTTAAGGCATGAGCTTGCCATTTGCTCAACTGCCAGCAAATTGAAAAACTATTCCTTTCTTTTCCTCAGAATCTTGTCATTGTGTTTTGTGTTTTGACTGGTGACAAGGACAGGTTTTTAGTATCAGTCTTTGATTTGAATGATACATATTATTATGCACTCATAGGTATTTTATCTTTAAACAATACACATTTGCTGGCCCCATTCACTGAAAAACACATAGGAAGGGTGATGGAACTCACAGCAGCTACCACAACTCATGCCCAAATTCTTACCTTGATATACCATTTTTTGACCAACATAAGGAGGGCTCTTTGGAGAAAAGACTCAGTCCAGTTCCAATGCAGATAAGTGTAGCATGAACCTGATAAATTTACCAGTACAATATAGGAAGGAATCAGGCAGAAACTGTCACATCTTAAACAGTCAGAAGTCAACCAGAAGAGTTTCCCCTTGGCTAAAGTACTCCAGAGAGGCAGTGTTGTCAATTCAAATTGCCCTTGAAATATTTATGTCAATCACTAATGTGACCTACAAGAAATACAAAATTTTATAATTCCATGAATTCAAAAAGATACTGGAGAACCAACACTGAATATTGAAAAAAGTATAAAATAGGCACTCATTCAGGCTCTTCTGTGTAAACTATAACAAATATGCAAACAGTAAATGATAGAGTAAGTATATATCCACTTTGAAGTACATAATGAATAAATGGATACTACCTTTGATCAACAATGGATTTTAAGAAGGAAAAAAAAGAAAAACATGAATCTCCTGTTGGAAGTTTAAAATTCCATTTCTGGAGTGGTCTTCCAAGAGAGTTCTCAAACCTAAACCTGGATTAAGCCTCTACATCTAAATAGCAATTTCAGAAAATCGCAGGTATGAGGATGCAGTCAAGGGAAGCATTACTGCATAGTTGCCCTCCATGAGTAATGATAAGAGTTTCTTGTTGCTTATTAATTCGACTTTTAGGGTGAAAATATAACATCATTAAACTATCTCCACAAAAGTGATCTATAAGAATACTGTCTTATATACTTGAAAGTTGCTGAGAGATGTCATATACTTCAAATCTACACAATGTGATATGTCAATTATATCTCAGTAATACTGGGAAAAAAATTAATGAAGTGGATAGGGTATCAGTCCCTATGATATAGAGCCACATCTGCCAAAATGTTACTTCACAAGGTAAATAAACACAGTATATACACTGTCAAAAACTTGAGTTATGCCTGTCTTTTGTTCCATCGTTCTTCAAACTTTCTTCTAATACCTCTATTCCAGTAAGTAATCCCAAACAAGCATCTTAGCCGTGAATTAGTTCTGCATTGGTGACTGCATTACCAATTGATTATATAAATTCATTACTTTATTCTTTTAATGTTAAATGCATGCTTATATATTTCATTTAATTATATAACATTTAATATACTTGGTAACAAGTGTTTATTACATAATATGAATTATTAGTTTATATAATTACAACAAATACATGCCTTATTAACTGATTACACATAATTGTAATTTACTAATCAGAATTTCAAATAAGCAAAATATTAGTATTATGTGATATTTCTCATTAGAATGTTAAATATGTGATAAATGCAAAGGCCAAAAAGAACAATACAATGGACAGAATTGACTGCTATTAAATATTGCATTTTGTAATGAGAATTAAATTATTTAGACTATTTAATAGCATCTTTAAAAATTGTGAGCATATGCCCATCAAAATAGTTATTATTTAACTCAGAATTATAAAATAAACTTGCAAGCCTAAGGGTAAACAACAAAAAGGGTATATGTGGAAATCATTTCTATTTCAAAAAGATTGAACATAAATTAGTTAATAGTTTTCTTTGTGAAAGGAAGTAGACTTCACAACTATTTTTATAACTCATAAACTATTAAGTCACTGTGATTAATGGAAGTAATTATTAAGTAGAAGTCAACATTTTAAGTCCTCTGTGGGACATACAGATGAACATAACTGTTCTCAAGGGAGGGTCAGTGTAGAGGACTTGGGAGGCTACTGAACAATCCAAAGATGGCTTCTGGAAATCCCTCCTGGTCTACAATACAGCAGACCTGTGGCCTGGACTTGGCCTTGGACACTGGAGATCAATGTGAAACTCTATTTCAAGGTGAAAACAAGTAGACTTAGAAAACTTGACCTATAAGTGTGTCCAGAAGGAAGCCAGATCCTAGTATAAGAATCTGTATTCACAATACCCAATGTTGTAATGTCTCTCCTAGTTCTCTTTTTAAATAAGGCTTTTGTTAGCTTCTAGATAATCATTACTGAGAGGACTATAGTGTATTTCCACATCTTCTTAAGGTTTCTGAAATTCCATTTTTATTTCTTGACCTACTTCTATTTAGCCATCATTCAAAGAAAAACAAATCAAATAATATTAGTATGAATTTTACGAGTGTCTTGCAAAGAACCAATGCTTTACATTCTCTCTTGCAAGGAGAAATTTGATTATAAAATATGGAGGAAGTATCTGTCACAATTTTCATAAATCAAATTCTACAGTGTAGTGTATCCAGTGCAGCTGGAAATTAATTGGGTACATGAGGAGGATGAGAGAGGGTTTCTTATATATTTCTGGAATGTCCTTATGAAATGAACAGTGGTCTCATGTGAAAGGTAATTGTGGGTCAGAATTACAAGAGAATGAAACATTTTTTCATAAAGCTCAATAGCTTGGAAAAGATATTCAAAAAGAAGATGCACTAAACTACAATTTGGGGAAAAGAGTGGCTAAGATCTGAGGAAAATAGTCTCTTTCCTAATTTGCGCTTTGATGCAAAAAAAGAAATAGAGAAATACTGCACGCATGTCCCTAAAAGCTTGAAAATAAATTTTTTCCCTATATACATTTCTAGTAGTCATAGATGTTAAACATTAATGACATCAATGGAATTTAAGACATATCAATAAGTAAGTAAACACTTTATTTTTTAAATGAAATAATTAGGCTTTTCATTTTACATTATAGTAAATATATATGTAACATATTACTATATAACATGTATAGAATGTTTCTTTATTATCTCAGTATTTATACCTACTAATCTTAATAATAAAGATAAGATGAATTACATTAAATAATTACAAATTAAAAAGTCAATTTTATTTGCTGAGAAAATTGATTTCTAAAAAGTGTAATGGGTTTTTTACATTAGTCTTCTAAATTTCACTTTACCTTTTGATGGAGTCAAAGTCATTTCTGTTTTCAGGTGGTGATATCCTCTAATGAACACATGACAGAAAAGAAGTAAAATGCATATTACATATGATTATTTCAACAAAAAATGCAATAATGATTTATAAAAATTGGACAAAGCAAGAAGTATTGGATTTTATTTACCATCATCTCTCAATGATGTAGCTAGTTGTGTGAAGATTTCCTAACTTTTCCTGCTAGATTCAAAATAAGGGAACAAGTAAAAAAGCAGGACTCAACTTTCAAATATGTAATAAAACTTTAGGCAAACAAGAGAGTGAAGAGAAAAGAAAATCAGCATGGATTACAGAAAACGCTTTCAAATTGTATCAAGGATGATGATATTGATCACAATGAATTACATATTTCATCTCTTCCCTTTGGTACTCTTTCCACCTAAATGTCTCTAAGAGAAAAGGAGAGAGAAAGAGAGAGAGAGAGAGAGAAATGAACCACAGAATGATCACAGAATTTATCCTTCTAGGTCTTTCTGATGATCCTGACCTTCAGATTATGATTTTCCTCTTTTTATTTATCACATATGTATTAAGTGTCACTGGAAACCTGACTATCATCACTCTAACTTTGGTGGACTGCCATCTGCAGACACCTATTTACTTCTTCCTCTGAATCGTCTCTTTCTTAGAAATCTCCTTTACTACTGTATGTATTTCCAGATTCCTGGGGGCAATTATCACCAGGGATAAGACTATTTCCTATAACAATTGTGCAGCCCATCTTTTTTTCTTATTTTCATGGGGGTGACTGAATTTTATATTCTAACTGCCATGTCTTATGACCTCTATATTGCCATCTGCAAGCCCCTTCATTATACAACCATCATGAACAGGAAAATCTGCACCCTTCTTGTGCTATGTGCCTGGCTGGGTGGGTTTCTCACCATCTTCCCACCTCTTAATCTTCTCCTCCAGCTGGATTACTGTGCTTCCAATGTCATTGATCACTTTGCATTTGACTACTTTCCCCTTTTACAACTATCATTCTCAGATACAAGGCTTCTAGAAGCAACTGGTTTTTACTTTGCTTTGATTACTTTGCTTTTCACTTTGGCATTAGTGATTTTATCTTATATGTACATTATCAGAACTATTTTGAGAATCCCATATTGCAGTCAGAAAAAAACGCTCTCTCCACTTGTTCCTCTCACATGATTATTTCCATCTCTTATGGAAGCTGCATATTCGTGTATGCTAATCCCTCTGCAAAAGAGAAGACATCATAGACTAAAGGAGTAGATATTCTCAATACCTCTGTTGCCCCCAAGCTGAACCCCTTCATTTATAAACTGAGAAACCAGCAAGTATATCAAGCCCTCAAAGATGTGGTCCATAAAGTAGTATTTTCTTCAAATAAATGAAATACATATTTTGGCAAAAACCAAGGACAGTCTAAAGAGCAGTAAAATCTCAACATTTCTAAATATCTGTATGGTTGTTCTTTGAAGTCTCTTACTATGCCATGTTACAGTTAATTTTATATTTCCCAGTCCTTCCACTTTCATATCCAAGTTTCTAAAACGCACTGGTTATGGAGTTATTTAAAAATATGGTAAAGTTTAACTAACAGAAATCTCTGGAAATGAAATGTATTTCTTTTAGACATACTTTGCTTTGCAATGTAAGATGTAGTTTTAAATCTGATATTTTAAGTCCCTAAAAGTTATATATGATACTACATTTTACTTCAAGCGAACATTTCAAAACGAGTATGCAGTTTCTTCTGTATTTTCAGGATGTACATTGATAATTTCTTAACATTTAAAGAATCTACGTGTTCTGAATAATTGTATATGAAATTCAGTCCTTAGAGGCCATATGTTTTAGTGCATTGCACTGTAAACCTAAAGATGTACTCTTTGTGAAATTTATCATATTTATGACAGTTATTTTGAATTCTCTGTTACGTGTAAGTGTGCATCCATTTATTTAGGATATTTTTATGGAGATTTATTTTATTTGATAGGGTTATTTTCTGTTTCTTCATGTTCCTCTTAACTTTGTGTTTATATGTACACATTTGAAAAAAGAATCACCAATCTCAGTCTTTAAACTGGAAACTGGATTCCTACAGTGGAAGACCATCACCAGTCAGTCACCCTAGGGATTCTGGGGCCCTCCTTTGTATATGAGTATTGTTTACAAAGCTAATGCGAGGACTTGTTTTCTCGGACAGTTTTTTTGAGAATCCTAATTAGAATATTTTGCCCATTTTTGCCAAATGGAGCTCATAATCTCTTGCTCTCTGTTTCTGTCTGTGATAACTCTGGTCCTTGAGGTGACCGTTGTCACCTAGCTCATTTTTGTTTCCAGCAACTGCCAGGCATCTATATATGTCAGGTGCCACAGCGGCCCCATGATGTTCTACAGAGACTCCAGTCCCTGGAAGCCGCTGAAGATTTCAAAAATTGGACACATGTTGCACTCTCCTCTTTTGTCCCGGAACGTGAGGCTGCTGAGCTGTATTGGCCTCTGTCTGCTGTAAATGGATCCTCTGGACATGACATTTTCAGAAAACCCTCTTATAGAGTTATAAAATATACTTTCCTTTAATTAAATCCTCCTAAATTAGTTGAATTTCACTTTATGCCTTAGCATATGGCCAGAGTATTGTAAATATTTCTCACACATTTAAAACTGTGAGTAATGGTGGTTGAGGGCACTGTTCAATTGGTCAAGTTCATTCTCACATGATTTAAATCTTTTGTACTTTTACTGTTTGTATTGTTGATTTAAATCTGCCAAAAACCATTATGGAGTTGCTTGTCTTTGTAGTTATGTTGATTTTTAATTTTTTATTTGTTTACACTGTGTTTTCATGCAGACACAAATTTAGAATTGTTCTATCTTCTCAGTGAACATAACTTTTTTTAATCATTATAAAAAACCACCTATTCCTCTCTATCTGAATTATGCTTTTTACATAAAGCCTATATTCACTAATATTGATACAGATATACCAGAGTTTTTTGTATATGAATATTGTTTACAAAGCATATATTTTGTCAATAATTCACTTTTGAGTGGATGCTAGCAAACTGCAGAATATAACTAGGTATATATTTTCACTCCCTGGTTAGCTAATTATTAGGTATTCTCAATAAGGCCATACACATGGATACGGGAAGAGGATGTAATGCAGCAAAAAATTGGTTCAAAGGAGTCATAGGCATGTGATATAAACCTTTCATGTGCCTTTTGATCCAGCTCTAGACTGATGTCCTATGTATTATTTGATTATAGATTTGATGATAGACTACTACTGTGAATGACAAGCATTAGCTGAGATGGTCCAATAACAGTTCATTATGGGAAGCTGAAATCTAATGAGCAACTGATGTCCTAGAGTTTGGCCCTTAGTCTCTGCTAGGACCCTGTAGCAAGCTAGTAAATGTTGTTCAAAAGGAAAGGATCTACCTGAAATAGATTTCTCTCTATCACAGTTTGTGTTATGACTCTCCACTTCTGCAAAAAAAGAGGTACCACATAGCACCCCTATTTGTCAGTGACAGTTCAAATAGGATTACAATTGCTTGGTCATTTGGCCCAATAGAAGAACACTAATATTAAAACCAATATTAAACTTCATATGGAAAAACAATCTTGCAGTAATAACTAAGAAATTGTAAGAAATAAGAAAAATGTGAGAGACCAACCACACAGATATTTAAATATAAGATTAATATTATAAGTTCCTTAATATAAAATAGTAACAATAATAAAATAACATAAGGTTTCTATGAAACAGAGAGAGAGCCCACCCAAAATGACTCAGCTAGTTGGTCCAATAAAGCCAGAGAGGCAGAAATGACTCAGGGAGTTAATCAGATGAAGCCACAGTGTCCAAGAGTCACTCAGGGAATGTCCAGGGTCTCCCCAGATAAGAAACATCAGAAGCACAGGCACAGCACAGCCCCTGTCCTCACTTCACCAGAGAAAGCCTAGAGAGATGAGATTGGTCAATCAAGGACTTCTGTGTCCTGCACAAGAAAAATATATTTAAAGGCACTGGAAAAGAGGAAACAAATCTTTATTTGCAAATAACATGATATTCCTCCTAAGAACTTAGTACATTTACATTAAATATTACTTAAACATGAAATTGTCCTCTCCCAGAAGTCTGCATAGGCAACAACCCTTCCCACTTTGGGTCTCTTCCCGAAGTTCACTCAATAAGACCTACTACCCCAATGATATTATTATAGTAGCTACCCATTCCAAGGGTTTTCAATTTTCTCTTTCTTTACAAAGTATTTATTAACCTATAATACTATATATTTTAATTTACCAACCAATCGTGCTCACTGTTTGTTGTCTATAGTCTCTCATATCCCTCACCCTCTAAAAGCAGGGATCTTTGTATACTTTGTGGGCAAAATGTTGTGCTTGCATAGAGGGGTGCTGGAGTCTCTCTATACCACTTCTCAAGAGCCAGGTGTGCATGACTTTTCTGCCTTAAATAAGTTTACAGTGGAACCTTGTAATCTGCCGTGGTGGGAGACTTCACACCATATAAATTGACCAGCCCAGCAACTCCACCCCTTCTGGTAAACATTTACCAAAAGTCACTCATCCTTCTCATTTAGAATATTCATCTGCCATGTAATTGGTATTCAATAAATACTTTTTAATAAATAAATATGTTTAAATAATTTAGAATGGTTCCAGTGTCACAGCAATCAGAGCATTACTTAAATGTTTCATCCAAAATTAACACATGTAATTCATATAATAAATATAATAATGTGTGTAGCGTTAACTTAGCTTTGAAAAACAATGTTCAAATAAAACGTGATGAATCATAACTAGACAACTTCTATGACAAAGAAATAATTGAAAATTTGTTAATGGATTTGCTTGGTGTTTTTTTTCTTATTTTATTTTACATTAGACTATTTGACAACACTTTTTTATTTGGTGTGTATTGACCTTTCATGCAGTCATAATACCTCTTCTTATGAAGGTTTGCATTTTGAGCTTTCTAATGGTAGTAATTTCCAAATAACATAAGCCCTCATTTTTGTCATTGAAAAAATTTTTAATGATGTGGGTTATCCCTGGAAATAAATGAGATCCAACATCATCTATCAATAAAATACATTTCTGAGATTAAAAATTAATTAGTAAAACAATAATCCAATTAAATAATGGTACCTAATAAATGGTATGTGAATCAGATATCTTGTTGGGTCCTTACATATAAAGGATGATATTATATCACTGAAATTATAAGTAACATGTGCTGTAATTATTCAGTAATATGATGTTAATTTAGATTTTGAAAGAAAGTCTCAAAATATTTATATGCTTTAACCACTTTGAGTTTAATAAATGTTATGCTTGGGTTTTGAACATATTAAGGAATATATTATTCCTAATTGAAGTTTTTCTTCCACTGTCGAAGAAGAGTGAGTCTGGTCACTGAACTATGTGTTTCTTTGGCTTTAAACAGTAATTCATCAACCTCAGAATACCTTGGAGACAATAAAACATTATTAAAAACCAAATGTCCCATTAGCTTGCTGATAGGAATGTAATGGACATAATCAGTCTAAATTAAACATAAATTATTAGGAGGCTTAGAAAACTCTGAGAATTATCAGTAACTAGGAACAGGAATGTGAGAAGGTAAGAGAGTGATAGAGTGATCAATGCAGAGAAAGAAAGAGGCAATTCACCATCTAGGAGTCTGAGAGGTGATAGAATGGAGATGAAACATTTCTAATAGGATTTTTCAAAGGAAATACAGTGCTTTGTAAAACAGAAACACATTCCCTTTCCTCCAAGCAGTTCATTGAGCACAGTTACACACTGGTAAAGACAAGATATTTAACTATCTTCTTTCTGCTTCAAACTCTTTATCTGAATAATAATAATAATGATGCTAACCTCATAAGGATTTTTTGTCTCTGGAAAAAAATGAGATAATTTAAGGGTATAATAAATGCCTGATGATAAATAAAATATCAAAAATGATTGCTGCATGTATTATTATTAAGGAGTTTGAGAATGGAATATGAATAAAATGACTCTGGCTACAAACATGAAAGCAAAGAAATAGAATTTTCATAAGTAGAACATCAGTTTCGCTATGTCTGCTGAAATGATAAATATTTTAATGCCTATTTTAATGTGTAGCAATTACAAATGCAGCACAGTTCAATCTCTGTGTATTGCCCTATGTGTTAACTAGTGACTTGCTCATCCTTTCCTATTTTCTTTCTTCTATCCCACTTTTAAATACTCTCATCTTTTAATCCTATAAATAATATGCACACCTAGCATTAAATGCACACATGCTTCATGTCCATATTTATAAATGGAAAGAAATAAGGATAAATAGTTAAAAGTAGAATTTATATGTATGTACTATATGGGTATTATATTCTAGTAATAAAATTTACATCTTTCATTGCAGAAAATATGGAAATAAGCAAGTTAAAAACATCCAATACCAGATTTTCAAATTATTTTCTTGGTTCATAAGTATTCCCACAATGAGAAGGTGTCATATTCAAAATACTTATAAACAAGGCTTTAAGGGAAGTGAACAATAAAACAATGAAGGAAAGTAGTCAAAAGACAATAAAAGCCACATTTAGCAAATATTCCTTGGACATTGGTCATGAAAAATGCACAAATTTTCCCTAAATTCAAAAACAGAATTAAAGGATAACATTCTTTAATATTTTGCCTATTTCAGAATACAATCTGGTCTTATTAGAAATCCAAAATACTGTTTTCTACAATTTCACTCTGGTATAGTAAAAAACTCTTCTCCAGGTTGCCAAAATTTAAGGCATGTAAGCATAGTTACTCCTGAGGATAAGTCCAGAATTTCTGGAAGAAAAATGTGGAGTCTTTGTACAATCATAAAAGAGTCAACTTCTAAAACAAACTTTCATACACTCCATATCACATACTACTTACACATTTGCCTTGTCTCCAATAATCTCACTTTTTTATGCTTTTTTGTCGATATTTATAAAATTGATACAACTGTATTTTTTAATGATACCCCTCTTTGGCATTCTGTTCACTTAATGAAGTCCCCTGAGACAACAAAAAAGATATAAGTCCAGTTCCATTTGTATGGCAAATATAGAGAAGAACATTCCTTATTTTCTATTTTTCAGAGCATCATTAGTGGGAAAATACAACAATCTCTGAACTCTAAAGAAAATATTACTTAGAGGTTATGGATGTATAATTGTAGGATTACAAAACATTCATATTCAGTGTTTCTAAAAATACAAAGAAAATGTTATATAAGCGCTTTGTATCCTATCAAAGGTCATGGAAGAGTATTTTACCCATCAACCAGGGGTGATGGAGTCTGTACATGGAGTTAGTTGAGAAACAAAAAGCAAGAATGAGTTGTGTTACAATGAAGTGCAAAAATAGTTTACAATTATCTGTAATGTAGGATATTTTTGTGGCTCAAATATTACTAAAGAACAACAAGGGAAACTATGAGAGCAATGAAAAAGTTAAATGACCATAGTTGTTTTGAGAGAGGAAGAGAAACCAAATAAATTGCAAATGCAATTTACCAACCATGAAATTATGTAAATATTTAGGCAAATCAGAAAATAAGATTTGAGACTAAATCAAGAAGAATCAGAAAGTAAGTAAATTTGTTATTCTTCAATATTATATATATTAACGCATTTGATCAAATATTTTAAACAATTATTTGCATATGAGTTTATGAATTTACAACCTGTTCAATACTAAAAAATAAATAACTGTTTACTACCAAGAAGACTATTAACATAGTCAGAATGCAAGAACACAGAAATAAGTCCTCCAGTGCTAATTTATTTTTTTTGTTTAAATGGCATTCTGTTACAGAAATAGGATTTTAAAAAAGATATTCCATATCAGAAAGACTACCTGCTTCTCAGTAAATGTTTAAAAAAGAAAAAAATAATTGTGCATTGTGTGAATTAAACTATTTCTAGGCAATTATTATTTTAGTAATAGATGGTTACTTTCTTGTATTTCTGGCCCTTTTATCAGAAAATAAAATGATGTATGAGACTGATAATATCAATGAAACCCTTAGGAAAGTAATTTAGGAGAAAATAGTCAAAAATTCCCACGGATAAACACATTTTCTAAAGTGAGATGACTATTATGTTGACTAATTGTTTAATCTTATGAACGTTTCCTAAAGTATTGTGTACTTTAAAATATACCATGTGGAGGTAATCTAAATAACCTCTATAACCTTTCAAATTACACACTTAGATTATCTTCAATCCAGACTTGTTTTTATAATATTGAAGAAAGGAAAAAGATTTATAGGAGTATTTTCATAGTTTCTATTAAAAGAGCTAAGTATTTTAAAGAATAATTAGAATCTTAATTTTAAGATAACATTAAAAGAAATGGTTTCTGTTAAAATGTTACCACAAGACTTCAATATTCATGGTCTGTGGCAGTATAATTTTCAAACAAAAGAGATCAATATTTAACTTCATATAATAGTACTTGAATAAATGGTTGAAAAGAAATTGGACAGAGTTGCTACAACTGAACAAGTGTTTTGTATCTCATAGATTATTCATCATCATGAATATTTAAAATTTTTATACTCTATCTTCAATTCTGTTTTAACTTTTTATGTTCTATAGGGGCAACATATATTTTCTGTTCTCAGTGAGGGAGAGAACAATCAGCAGTGTATAACCACACAGTACCCACCAAATTCATTCTTCTAGGGCTGTCAGATGACCCAGAGATTCAGATTGTGATTTTTCTCTTTTTAATTACCACATATATACTAACTATCACTGGATATTTGACCATCATAGCTCTGACCTTGGTGGACTCCCATCTACAGACCCCTATGCATTTCTTCCTCAGGAACTTCTCCATATTAGAAATATTCTTTACATCTGTCTGCATTCCTAGGTTTCTGGGCACAATTATCACCAGAGGTAAAACAATTTCATACCACAACTGTAGAGCTCAATTGTTTTTCTTCATCTTCGTGGGTATAAGTGTATTTTATCTTCTGACCGCCATGTCCTATGACCATTACCTGGCCATCTGCAAGCCCCTGCATTATGTGACTATCATGAACAAATGAGTCTGTGTATTGCTTGTCTTTTCTGCTTGGCTGGGAGGATTCTTAAATATTTTCCCACCAGTTATTCTTTTTCTCCAGTTAGATTACTGTGGCTCCAACATCACTGATCACTTTGCTTGTGATTATTTCCCCCTCTTGCAATTATCCTGCTCACACCCATGGTCCTAGAAGTGATTGGTTTTTATTCTGCAATAGTGATTCTGCTTTTCACATTGGCATTAATAATTCTATCCTATATGTTCATCATTAGGACAATTCTGAAACTGCCTTGTGCCAATCAGAGAAAAAAGGCATTTTCTACATGCTCCTCTCACATGATTGTCATTTCCATCTCTTAAGGAAGCTGCATATTCATGTATGCCAATCATTCAGCAAAAGAAAAGGCATCATTCACCAAAGGAGTAGCTGTTCTGAATACTTCTGTTGCTCCCATGATGAATCCACTTATATATACTCTAAGGAACCACCAAGTGAAGCAAGCTTTAAAGGATATTATCCAAAAGGCTATGTTTCTCTGGCAAATGAAAGCATGAGTAGCATTAAAATAATAATGTTCCTTTCAATTGTTCTATTATTCATACTATAGAAATGACCTTTCCTTCACCAGTTTCATATTTTCTCTTCTTTTCCATTCCAATTTTAAGATTTATCAAATATTGAACTGAATAAATTTAAACCAAATATTGCTTCAGAATTTTCTGTAAATTCAAATGTTTATTCAAATGTATTTTGATGAAGTAAAAATCTTGTTTAATGATTATGATTTTGAGTAGAAGTGGTTTGTGTTTGAAGAGATATAGGGCATTTAGTTTGATGAAAGAGTGTTAAGATAGAAATGGAATTTTGAACGTTTCATCCTGTCCAGGTAATAGAAATGAATATTATTAGAAAATTTTCATTCTATTTGGCATTTCCATGAAATCAAATAATCATAATCACCAGGGGTTGGGAAAACAATACAGATATCTACTTTAATTTATTAAAAGATTATACCCTCACATACATTATAACTCTTTATACTATTAGAATTATGATAATAATGAAGAAGTAAAGGAAGAGGTAGAGGCAAAAAATAAAACAGATCTTTTTTGGCCACCACTGTTCTCCAGGTCCACTATTTTCTTTGTGTGGATTCACTTAATCCTGCCAACAAATTTATGAGGTACCTATGATTATTATGCTTTTTTAGTGAGAGCTATTTTTCTTTAGGTAGATTCAAGACAGGCAAAAATTAAAAATAATAGGTCAAGACCAGACAATGTAAAATAAACTGCATGAAACTATGATAAAACTAGTGAGAGTTCCACTTTCTGGACAACCAAGCTCTAATTAGAGCATCTAGAACTGACTTTAGGGTTTTGTGATATACGGAAGAGAAATGACATCTGTTAATAATATTCTACACACTCTGCTTTGCTTAAGGCAAATCATATGGAAAATTTGTTTACAAAATCTCTTAGAAAATGAGCATTATTCCTAATTTAAAGGTGAATGAGCAGAAAGAAATTGAGTTTGAGAGTTCAGTACAGAGACTGCAACTTTCACATCCAGGATTTAAATCACTCTTCTTTAACCTCAAAACACAGACTACTTGGATTAATTTTATTCTCACACTGACTTTCATTTGTAACAATTTATGAATAGAAGCTCATGTTAAATATTTCAATTTTTAAAGGACTTTCTTATATGTGATTAATGCCTTCAAGCCTTATTAACTTATATCATGACAGACATTGGGGATATAGAGATGAGAAAGGATGAGTCTTACCCTAAATTATCTCAAATTCTAGTGGGAAATAAAAAGAAGTATATAATTAAAATTTAATTTGGTTAATACAACAAGTTAGGTCTTGGTAGCCTACAAACCGAGTAATGTTATCATTGACAAAGAAAATATCAGTTTTCCTACTTTCTCTCCTAGAAAAACTATGTTCAGTTTCACAATAATTGCTGAATGTTGATTCATTTTAGCCCTAACATTACAAGCATATGATAAATCTTGTCTGCTTTAGCTGACATCTTAGTTTTCAGTTTTATTTTCTTTCTTGGTCTTTATCTTGTTTTTTATAAAAATCACATTTCCTGAGCAAAAATGGCTACTTGGGAAAGGACTAGAATGGTCTCTAAAACTCTTTCTATATCCTTGCCCTTAATAGGGAATCATCAATTGATCTACTTTGACCCATGTACCACTACCACATCTCAGGTCTATTTGAAAGAATTTATGTCAATGAACACAATCTAGATTTCTAGGAGATGTCAAACTGAAGAATTTGCCATTTTATATCCAGGGAACCCTGAGTTATATTTCTCAAATGAAGTCCATGAACAAAACAAAAAGAAAAGCCTATCATAGTAATACTCTAAGATAAAATCTTGTAAATAATTAAGTGATTCTGCATACAGTATTTCTTATCTTAATATATGTGGCTAATAACAGCTTCCTATAAGCAGAATAATAATCTCACAGATATAATTCCTTCCTAATTCTTATGTTATTGTGAAAATTCATTCACATATTATTATTAAAAATATTTTTACAGAAACTAGGTTGCAGGCATATGCTAAACATTTGGGTTAAAAGGACATACCAACTTAACCCTATAGGATTATGGGCAACAGATAAAAAGTAGACATTTACATACAGAATTAAGTTCTTATGAAAAAATATATACCAATTTCTAGATCAGTATAAAAGATGGGATTGCTCACATATCCTATAATCCAGTAATAATTCCCAGTAAAAGTAATAAATATAATTAAATGGATATTCTGAGGAAAGAGAATCATGATTGCAAATACACAGTAGTAAAAGTAAGAGAAGTGTATGGGGAATCATGTTGAAATAAACAAAATGACAAGTAACAATTGCTTCCTTTCATGCTTTCAAAGAAAGAGGTAATTTTGTGAATTCAATTTATTATGCACAGAAAAGCAATACTATAAAACCAATACTTACCTACCTCATGTGAATATTGTTTTAATGTATGTTAAATGTTTCAATGTTTCCTTATCCCTCTGAGATTTTAACACTCCCTTTAAGGATATTTATCTATCCCTTTTTAAAAATGAGACATAGAAATTCATAGGAAATGAATAATTTACATATGGCCAATGACATCAGAACAGTGATTCAATTCATAGCAGTGAACCACAAATAAGCCATTGTACCAGTTCCTGCATGAAGGAAGAAATCTTGCAAAATAAACATACACAAGAGAACCTTAGAATTTCAGAATAAAAATGGGCTATTTAGATAATTTATTCTTTCACAAAGTACTAAATGAGCCCATTCAGAATTCCAGGCTTGGCTTCCAGGGATTTCTTTCCAAAATAATATATCCCAGAAAATTAACATTCAGAAGAATTATTCATTTGGAATTAGACTTAAATCATTAATGCTAACTACAGAAAATCATTTTAACCCAAAAAATTCAAAATCCCCAACCCTTCTATTGGTAATCTCAGATATAATATAACCTGCATGATAGTTTAGTCTCTAAAGGCAAGACTAAGGTATTTTTCGATTGGGCACTGACTTCCCACACCAACATTGGCCATAGCTATAAAATATGTGGTTGATAATTCATATTTCACTCATCACTCAGTCATTCTCCATCAGTCTGCTTTGAGTCACAAAAAACTTTGTGTTCTTAAATAATGAAAGCTCTTTGTTATTTATCATGCCCTACATCTTTATCTGATGTTAGGTCTCCTCTGCTAAAGTTTTCAAGCTCAAGCAACCTTCTTTGCTCCATCTATATAACTGGACCTGGATTGCTATTTTTTATAGTTATTTTGGATCACATGAGCCTTGGGAATGGTGCAGTATACTTACCAATGTGATGATTATATGGTTGAAATATTCACAATGTACTGGAATTTCATTGTTGTTGACTATATTAATGGATTATGAGCATTTCTAAAGAAAAGAGAACATCTTGTTCATTATTGCCTACCAAAGGGCTTATTGTAGTAGTCACTAAAGTATTTATTAAATTAATAAATGAATGGAAGTCACCAAATGCCTACTTCCTGTCAAAACTATTAATATATCTTGGCTTAAAATTATCATTGTTCTGCTCTGACATATTGTTTGAATAAGTTTCTATGTCTGGGTTTTCTAGGACTTCTTCTTTTTCAGAACCATAGATAGACATAGCTGAAACCATGAGCAGTGCTAGCTACCTCTTAAGTTCCTTATTCAACAGGCAGAAATTCGATTTTCTTTTTAGGTCTGCCTCTCTGGTTCTCCATTGTGGACATATTTAGGACAAACACTCTCTCATAATCATTAAGTTACCAGATGAATTTCATAATTATACTCCCATAGATATCACACTTCTAATGATGTTTTTAACTTGAGGTGTTTTCATTTAGACAGTAGAGAAATACCATGATGATAACATTATTATTAACTTGGGGAAATTTTACTTTATACATATCTGTGGCTTTCCTGAGGTGGATTTCATCAAGTCTGAGAATTGCTCACCTACTCCTTATTTACTCTATATAATCTCCAGAAGCACAAACCTATTGGCATATCTTGGACAAATTAGCTTAACTCTTAATGAGATAGCTTATTAATATGAAAATTAGGGAGAATAATAGGAATTCGCTCAGAGGTGGTTGTGAATATTTTCTTAGCCAAGGTTTAAGTGCTTACAAACATGCCTGTTACCTTCCAAGTGCTTAATAAACTACAACTATTATGATTATCTTAAACAATGCCAGTTTTAATTGATTGGCATGTGACCATCCACATACAATTTAGTCAAAAATAATACTGCTTTATGCATCACATTAGTGTCAGTAATACAATATAGTACGTGGTACCCCCATCTGTAAGTTGATGATTATAATAAGTTTTACTTAATTTATTGATGTGAATAATTTAGATTTCTCTTTTGAATAAAGCTACTCCAAAAACATTTTTTATTAATTTATCCATATTGCTGGCATGGATCATAGCAGATTCAGATGACCCTAAATCCTAAGGAATAGAACTAGATTGCTCAAGAGAAGTTCTCATTAAGATTTAATTTTGTGAAGTTGCTTTGAGATCATTCCAGGAAGCTCATTGTAAAATCTGTCTTTAGGTCTCTTGACAATACCTTAAGCCAATCTTTACTGTACATTAAATAGAATTATGTTTAACTAGCTAGGGTGAATTCTGTTCTCTGTAAGTACAGTTGATATACAGAAAGTGTAAGGCCCTGGAAACCAGGCCCTGCTCAGCCCCGGGATGGACGGCGACCCAAATACTCACAAGAGACCGGTCTTGATGCAAACAGCAAGAGGTTTATTGATTCCACCAGCGCGCTGGGGTCAAGACTCATATCTCACGCAGGAGCAGAGTCCGACCCCGAGCAGAATTTTACAGGAGGTTTTAAAGGAAAAGGGACCACAACCAGGGGGAGGTGAGGGGGAGGTCTGCTGATGATTTGATAGCAAGAATATTTCCATTAGAGTCCCCCCACAGGGCTTCAACATTCTTAACTTTTATCTTTACAGTTGATCAGTTTCTGGAAACGTATGTACCCAGGTCTGTTTTGCAACCTATTGTGCCCAGGTCTGTTTTTATGACTCAGGCCAAGGGTCAGAGCTTACTTAAAATTTTCCTATTCCTTCAGGTGGTTTCGGGGAAACTGAAACTTAGGCCTTCTGATTTCTGAGGCTTTCTGAGGCCTGTCATGGCGTTAGTTTGGTCCTTTCATTCCCCACTTCTTCTTATGCGTAGTTCTAATCATAGAACTAGAATTCTGTATTAACATAAAATTCTTTCTCAGAATTAGGTACAGACTGGTAATGCTGTCTTAACATTAAAATTTGTACTGCACTAATCCGTTCCCTAATAAAAGTTACCAATCTGTTTAGAATGCAAGGGCCAATAGTGAGTAACAGAAGCAGAATCAGAATGGGTCCTAAAAGGGAAGATATTAAAGTAGTAAACCATGGAGATTTACTGAACCATCCTTCAAACCATCCTCGTTGAGATTCCCGTTCTTGTAGGCGTTTATCTAACCTTTCCCTCAGTTTAGACATGGAGTCTTTTATAATTCCAGAATGATCTACATAGAAGCAGCATTCTTCCCTTAATGCAGCACACAGTCCACCATCCTTTAGAAACAGCAGATCTAGCCCTCTCCTATTTTGCAATACTACTTCTGATAAGGAGGTTAGGGATTCTTCTAGTTTGGAGATAGACTGTTCTAAGGCTCGTAAATCCTCATCTATTGCGGCTCTCAACATCTGGAAGTGCTGAGGCCCTTGAATCAAAGCTGCAGTTCCAGTTCCTACTCCAGCTGCTACTCCTAAGCCTAGAAGAACAGCTAGAGTTAAAGAGACTGGTTCTCTTTTATACCTGGAGGGTCTGTGGTCAAATTCATCAACAAATGACTCTTCAGGGTGGTAAAGGACCCGGGGCACAAGCTGTACTAACACACAATAATCTTTAGAACTGTTAAAAATTGCCGTAGAAATGCATGGGGTAAGGCCAGTGCTGCAGGCCCACCACTTATCTAAGCTGGGTACCAGGTAATAATTGGAAGAGGTCTGAGGGCTCTGAACAGTAACATTGCACAAGTGTTGATATGCTTTAGGCGGGTTACCGAGGCATATTCCTTCTCCTGAGACTTCTGTAAGAGTGAGTTTATTTCTTGATCCCCAATTACAAAAATCATGACTGGTAGTGTTATTGTAAGTTCCAACAGTAGCTATGCCTTCATAATAAGGGGGACCTGAGGCCAGGCATAGCCAGCATGACTTAGTGATATCAGGGTTAGTATTATTCAGGAGATTGAAGGCTCCTTGTATCAAATTCAGCAATCTCTGCCCCGTATTAAGTGACAGGGTGCCTGGTACCTCGGGGGAAATCTCAGCCTGGTCAGGGATGGTAGAGGCTTTTGTGTTATTCTGAGAAGGCAGAGGTGGAGTGGGTGGGGCTAGCACAGGCAACCGAGGAGGTGACTTCTGTTTAGACAATACTTCATTGGGACCAATTGGTTGAGCAGGGGGGGTTTCTATTCTTAGTCTTATTATTAAAGTGGAACCCTTTCCTCCATACCGATGTTCCCAAAAAACTATTCCCCATGTCATGCCGCGTACCCATTTACTGATATCTTCTTTTTTTCCTTTCTCAGTAAAGGTTACCTTTAAAAAATCTAGATCTCTAAAAGAACAGTCTTTTGGAAATGCAGCGACCCATGATCCCCACCCTTGTGGACCAATTACATAGGTTAGGTTGATGTTGGTGTCCTTTGGATTAGCAAAAGAGATTTGTATTCTATCTCTAGAGGAGTCCGTGGACCACTTCCAGTCCCCATCATTTGATGTGACACAACTCCAGTGCTTACAATAAGAATCTACAATCCCTCCACAATATTGCCCTCTGTCGGTGCCTGGGCAACTATAGAAGCCATAGCTGTGCACGTACCGCTGTCGTCCTCTCGCTCCCAAATTTATCTGACATAGGCAAAAGTAAAGATCTGGCCACCACTTCCCAGGAGGGGTGATACTTTGCGTGCTGTTAAGAATAGTGCCTGTATCATGGTCAATAAGGAGCCAGGTAAGCAGCTGGGGAGCATGGGGGTTAGGAAGGGTCGGGCTTACGGTGTAAGCGAAGCTTAAGAGGATTATCAGTCTTTTCCACGTGCCAGGACTCATCTTTTTCCTTTGGTGCAGCTTTTAGGTGGGAGGCGTGGATCCAGGCGGCTATTCCTTCGACCTTCACTGCAGTAGGAGTTGTCAGCAGGACTAGGTAGGGTCCTTTCCACCGGGGCTCGAGATTCTCAGCACGATGTCTGCGTACGTAGACAGCGTCTCCCACTTGAAACGGGTGAGGGACGGTGGTGGTCTCAGTGGAGTAAACGTCTTTCAGTTGTTCCCAGGCCTGCTGGCGAACTACTTCTAAGGCTTTTAGGCGGACGGACAAGGGTTGAGAAAGAACAACATCAGGGTTATGCATTTTTCCTATCTCCACCAACGGGGGTGGTCCTCCATACAAAAGCTCATAGGGGGTTAGTCTAAAGCGCCCTGGAGTGTTCCTGACTCGGAACAGGGCAAAGGGAAGGAGAGCTGTCCAGTCATTCCCGCCGGTCTCTAAGGCTAATTTAGTCAAGGTCTCTTTTAGAGTTCTGTTCATCCTCTCTACCTGTCCTGAGCTTTGGGGTCTATATGCACAATGTAATTTCCAACTAAACCCCATTTGTTTGGCCAATCCCTGACTTACCTGAGCAACGAAGGCGGGCCCGTTGTCAGATCCGATTACCTTAGGGATTCCAAACCTGGGAAAAATTTCTTCTAATATCTTCTTGGCCACTATGTTGGCAGTCTCTGTCTTAGTTGGGTATGCTTCTACCCATCCTGTGAAGGTATCTATAAAAACTAATAGATATTTATTTCCATATTTGGCAGGTTTTATTTCAGTAAAGTCTATTTCCCAGTAAGCCCCAGGTCGATCACCCCGCAATCTCCGTCCAGGGGGGCGTCGGTTGGAACCTGCATTCGTCATGGCACAAGGAATACAACTTTTAACTACAGCATTAACAACTTCAGGAAGTCCAATTACATAGTAGGGGGATGATTTTACTGTCTTTTTCAGGTGTTTAGTTCCCAGATGGGTGAGACGGTGGAGCTGTTCCACATATTCTTTGGCCTCCCTCTGGGGGAATATGATTTTCCCATCTTCTGTCTTTCTTAATCCTTGAGGCGTCTCTATAGTATACCCTAGGCGATTCATGACTTGGCAATCTTCTCTAGTATACTGGAATCCCTTAGGGCTGGGCTCTGTCTCATAGTCACTCATTGCTGGCAATATTGGGGTTCCGTGAGCAGCTTTCTTTGCTGCCTGATCAGCCAACTGATTTCCTTTAGTTACCTTATCGGTGGCTTTTTGGTGCCCAGGACAGTGTATGATGGCCACCTTTTTAGGCAAATGCACTGCTTCTAATAGACTTAGAATTTCCTCTTTATTTTTAATCTCTTTACCTGCCGATGTCAGTAATCCTCTCTGCCGATAGATGGCACCATGTACATGTGCTGTGGCAAAGGCATATCTACTATCCGTATAAATATTGATGACTTTCCCCTCAGCTAGCCTCAAAGCCTGTATCAAAGCTATGAGTTCTGCCTTTTGAGCTGAGGTCCCTTCTGGTAGACTGCTTGCCCATACTGTTCGCTCACCATCCACTACCGCAGCCCCAGCCATTCTCTTACCTTCAACTACAAAGCTGCTGCCATCCGTGAACCAAGTGGTACCATGAGTCCAGGGGGTGTCTGTGAGGTCACTTCTGACACCAGGTTCCTCGGCTAGTATGTCTGCACAGGTATGAACAACTGGCTCTTCAGTGTTCTCAGGCAATAAGGTAGCGGGGTTGAGGAGGGCAGGCTGGCCAAAGGTGATTCTCTCCGTCAGCAATAAGCTTTGGTAGTGGGTTATGCGAGCATTCGTCATCCACCGATCAGGAGGCTGGCGAATAACACTCTCTAGGGCATGGGCAGCAATTACAGTCACCTGTTGTCCCATAGTCAGTTTGTCAGCGTCCTTGATCAGGATCGCGACTGCTGCAATGGCCTTTAAGCAGGATGGCCATCCGCTGGCCACTGGGTCCAGTTTCTTTGACAGGTATGCCACCGGCCTCTTCCAGGGTCCCAAGGCCTGGGTAAGAACTCCCCTAGCTACTCCCCCTCTCTCATCTACATACAGGGTAAAAGGCTTGGTCAGATCCGGCAAGCTCAAGGCTGGTGCTGAGAGGAGGGCCTTCTTAATTTCATCGAAAGCCTGTTGGTGTTCTTTTTCCCATTGGAACTTTACCCCTTCCTTGGTTAGAGGGTAGAGGGGGGCTGCCAAGGTAGCGAAGCCTGGGATCCAAAGTCGGCAGAAGCCAGCAGTGCCCAGGAATTCACGTACCTGTCTAGATGTCTTAGGTACTGGAATCTGTGTGACAGTCTTCTTCCTGGCTTCAGTCAGCCACCTTTTTCCTTCTTTTAAAGAGTAGCCTAAGTAGATCACCTCCTGTTTACATAGCTGAGCCTTTTTGGCAGAGGCTCGATATCCTAACCGTCCCAGCTCGGAGAGGAGGCTTCTAGTCCCTTCAAGGCAATCTTGATAAGTTTCTCCTGCTAAAAGCAAATCATCAACATACTGGAGGAGAGTTACCTTGGAATGTGCGGCCCGAAAGGGGGCCAAGTCCCGGTGTAGCGCTTCATCAAAGAGGGTGGGAGAATTCTTGAATCCTTGAGGTAATCGTGTCCAGGTCAGTTGTCCTGTCTGCCCAGTGTCAGGATCTCTCCACTCAAACGCAAAGATGGGCTGACTTGATGGGTGTAATCTCATGCAGAAGAAGGCGTCTTTTAAGTCCAGCACAGTATACCAGCCCCTTTCTGGGGGGAGAGAGCTGAGAAGGTTATATGGATTGGGCACCGTGGGGTGAATGTCTTGGACTCTCTTGTTCACTTCCCGCAAGTCCTGGACTGGCCGGTAGTCCCCTGTACCGGGCTTTTTGACAGGTAGCAATGGGGTGTTCCATGGGGAGCGGCATGGCACCAGGATTCCTGACTGTAAGAGTCTCTGAATATGGGGGCGAATGCCTAGTCTGGCCTCCTGGCTCATGGGGTACTGGCGCACTGCTACTGGGGAGGCACAAGCCTTCATTTCTATCACCAGAGGCGGAATCTGTTCTGCTAAGCCCGTTCCCCCTGTTTCCGCCCAAACTTGGGGAAATTGTCTCAACCAGTCCTGCATATCTTCAGGGACTGACTTTTCAGTAAATATCCGATATTCTTCTTCCAATTTTAAACTTAAAACAACTGTGGGAGCTTCCTGCAAGGTGACTTCAGGCCCCGATGGGGAAAAGAAAATTTGAGCCCCCATTTTGGTGAGGAGATCTCTTCCTAACAGGTTGGAGGGGCAGTCAGGTATAACTAAAAATGAGTGGGTTACCCGTCCCACACCTAGATCTACATTTCTTCGGGTAGTCCATGAATACAGTTTTTTTCCTGTGGCGCCCAAGACTAGGGACTGTTTGTCTTTCAATTTCCCCAAGGGTTCTAGTAACACAGAGTGTTCTGCCCCGGTATCGACCAGAAAGTCCACTGGTTGCCCCTCCACCTGTAAGGTTACCCTGGGCTCGGGGAGGGGATCCGAGCCCCGTCCCCTCTAATCTTCTTCATCTAGGGTTAACACATTTGGGTTTCTGCCTCTCCTTCTCGGGCACTCTCGGGCCCAGTGCCCTCTCTCCTTGCAGTAGGCACATTGATCTTTGTCAAGGGGTGGTCTGCCTATATTTTTTGTTGTCTTCTGGCCCCTGTTGCTCAGGTTCCCTATCTGCCTAGGCTTTTGAAATCCTCTTTCTTTCTCTCCTACCACTGTGGCCAAAATTCTAGATAAATTTTTCTCCTGTCTTCTATCTCTCCTTTCCTCCCTTTCCTCTCGTCTTCTGTCTCTCCTATCCTCCCTTTCCTCTCTCTCTCTCTTTTGCCTTTCTTCCTTCTCTTCCTCTGTCTCTCTCTTGTGATACACTTTCTCAGCCTCCTTCACTAGGTCCTGTAAAGTAAAATCCTGCAATCCTTCGAGGCGCTGCAGCTTCTTTTTGATATCAGAAGCTGATTGCCCTATAAATGCCATAGCTACGGCTGCCCGCTGCCCCTCAGAGGTAGGATCAAAAGGAGTATAGTGCCTATAAGCCTCCATGAGGCGCTCAAGAAAAACTGAAGGCGGTTCAGCGGGCCCCTGAAGAATTTCTCTTACCTTAGCCAAATTAGTGGGCCGTCGTGCAGCCCCCTTGAGACCTGCCACCAGAGCCCGGCGGTAGACAGTCAACCTCTCCCTACCTTCCGGAGTGTTGAAGTCCCAGTTAGGTCGAGTCAGCGGGAATCCAGCATCTATCACATGAGGAAGTTGGGAGGGTTGCCCATTGTCTCCTAAAACATTTTTCCGTGCCTCCAACAGGATTCTCTCTCTCTTCTGTGGTGAAAAGAGACTGCAACAGTTGCTGGCAATCATCCCAAGTGGGTTGGTGGGAGAACATGAGAGACTCCATCAATCCTGTAAGACCTGCAGGGTTTTCTGAGAAGGAAGCATGATTAGCTTTCCAATTATATATATCTGCAGAAGAAAATGGCCAGTACTGCATGGGTTGGACTCCGGGGGGCGGCACGGGTGGGCCATAGACTCTTAGTGGGAGAGTAACAGTAGAATCTGGCCCATCCCCAGGAGGGGCCCCTGTTCGACTCCTGGTACCCGCCGCTGGACCCCCTACTGCTGCTGGTACAGGGGGGGCATTGGGCTCTTCCCTGCCTCTTCCTTGCACTACCGGCTGAGCAGGTTGTGGCTCAGGGGCTGGAGCAGGTTCTGCCGCCTGCCCAAGATAATATGGGGGAGGATTAGATTCCAGCCATTCGGGAGGGGATTCTACTTCAGGATATATTTTAAGTTTCGGAGTTTTTGCAGCTCTGCCTTTATTTAGTACTAGCACTTGAGACTTTGGTTTCTTGGGTTCATGGACCCAGGGCTTTACCCACGTAGGAGGATTATCTACCAAATTCTGCCAAACCATAATGTAGGGTTGGTGGTCGGGGTGAGAATCGGGTCCTGGCTGAAAAACAAAATTCTTAACTGCAAAAATTAATTCTCTGTTAAAAGTACCCTCAGGAGGCCAACCGGCATTGAAGGCCGGCCATTCAGTTGAGCAGAGGGTCTGCCATTGTTCTTTCTTAACTTCTACAGACAAGTCATGAGCCCTTTTCTTAACGTCCGTCCAGTGGCCTAATGTCAGAGTCAGGGGAGTCGTCACAGTCTGTCCCATTTCAATCGTCTCCAAATACACAAAAACAGCAAGACACAAAAGGACAAAAGACACCAACAAACACTTTCCTCCTCTCGTTTTCCACAGACACGAGAGGTATTCAGATGACGGAGTGTCCCTCCGTTGAATCCGCTCAAACCGGACTCTTTCCCTTTCCAACAGACGGGCGGAAAATTCCCCCGTTTCACACCCTGGGGCGTCCCCCAGGGTTGCAGCTTGTGGCCTCTGACACGTCTGCCTTACCACAGCCCTCCGTTCCCTTACGGGAGCGGCGAGCGGCTGCAAAGATGGGCCCGGTGGGGACTCGAACCACCACCGGGACCCTTACAGGCGGGGGACTCAAACCCCCCTTTCAAACGGGCCCTTTTCACAACACACACACCCAGATATCTAACAGAACAAATAGGCGCCGGCGCACACAGACACTTAAGGATCCTTTGCTTACCTCCAAGTGGGTCTCTGGAGAATAGGGTGGCCGCAGATCCCGGACGAGCCCCCAAATGTAAGGCCCTGGAAACCAGGCCCTGCTCAGCCCCGGGATGGACGGCGACCCAAATACTCACAAGAGACCGGTCTTGATGCAAACAGCAAGAGGTTTATTGATTCCACCAGCGCGCTGGGGTCAAGACTCATAACTCACGCAGGAGCAGAGTCCGACCCCGAGCAGAATTTTACAGGAGGTTTTAAAGGAAAAGGGACCACAACCAGGGGGAGGTGAGGGGGAGGTCTGCTGATGATTTGATAGCAAAAATATTTCCATTAGAGTCCCCCCACAGGGCTTCAACATTCTTAACTTTTATCTTTACAGTTGATCAGTTTCTGGAAACATATGTACCCAGGTCTGTTTTGCAACCTATTGTGCCCAGGTCTGTTTTTATGACTCAGGCCAAGGGTCAGAGCTTACTTAAAATTTTCCTATTCCTTCAGGTGGTTTCGGGGAAACTGAAACTTAGGCCTTCTGATTTCTGAGGCTTTCTGAGGCCTGTCATGGCGTTAGTTTGGTCCTTTCAATGTGAGGCAAAGCCAGTAACATGACCTGCTGTGGGTAAAATTGCAGTATTTCCAGAACCTCTCCTGGCCTTAGTGCATCTCTATATCAATAGGTGTTTTCAAGGGGTGGAGAGAAGTAGTTCATCTCCATATAAATAGATGATTACTTGGGAGAGCGAGAGCATATATGGACCAGAGAGATTTGGTAGGGTCCCTTTTCGCAGCTGGGTCACAAGAGATACAGGTGAGCAGAAGTGGACAGCTGCTTCTAAGTAATAAGCGGGTTTTTCCCACTTTATTTCTACCTTTGATTTTGATTTCAAAGGTATTTTGCCCTGGGCTTTGAAAATATTTTCCCTCCAGAGTTACACTGGCCAAAACTGACTGGTTCCAACATGGAGAAGCTGACCCTGACTGTACCTCAAAAATATATTATATGCATATTAGCATACTAAAAATCACACCCCTTGGCACCATGATAGTTCTGAGGAAGACCTTCTAGGCACAAAAAGAAGGCATCATCCTTTTTTCCCAGATATCCCCTCCCTATTCTGAGAAAACCCCACCTATCCTAGTGAATATTCTACCCCTGCTTAAATTCCATCTATAAGACCACCCAACCCAAACCCCACCAGTGCAGGTCATCTCTGGAGCACGCCCACACTCCCTCCTTGAGTGTGTACTTTGTTTTACTAAACTACTGTATTGCTCATGTCTGGAGCATGCCTGCACTCCTTCCTTGAGTGTGTACTTCTCTTTATTAAACTACTCTTTGCTTGTATCTGCTCTACCTGCTAGTGAATTCTTTCTCTATCAGAGTAAAACACCCTTTCCTGGGTTCAGGTCTCACCTACTGCACAGGGAGATCTCCCCAGATCAGATTGCCTGGTAACACTATAATCTTGAATGGTTATTTGATCTTAGAAACACACCATACACTCAGAGTCAACTATGCCTGTTTCTCTAAAAGCACAATTTGGGTTATTGGAACATGACTTATTTAATATTACCTTGGCTGCTGAAATGAAGGGTCAAAGATCAGTTACTAAAGCCTACATTAGGTCATGTTTCCAGGCCCAATACATACATTTTTATGTCATTAGGTGGTACCTTCTAGGTAGAACCCACAGTGCAATTTCCAACTGTGAACTATCCCTCCCATCAGTTGCTCACTTACTCTTGTTTACCACTATATTTTTTATGATACACAATGCCCAGGACTTCATTAATGTCATTACTCTGTAAAGGACATTTTCCATGGTCATGTAAAACCAATGTTCTAAAATAATTTAACTACTTTTAAGGTAGGTATTGAAAGGACCAAACTAACACCATGACAGGCCCCAGAAAGCCTCAGAAATCAGAGGGCCTGAGTTTCAGTTTCCCCGAAACCACCTGAAAGAATAGGAAAATTTTAAGTAGGCTCTGACCCTTGGCCTGAGTCATAAAAACCGGCCTGAACACAATGACACAATAGCTTGCAAACCCGTGCCTAGGTAATCCTCCCCAAAACTGATAGATTGTGAAGATAAAGCCCTGTGAGACCCTACTGTGAAGATAAAGCCCTGTGAGACCCTAATTGAAATATTTTTGCTATCGAATCATCAGCAGACCTCCCCCTCGCCTCCCCCTGGTTATGGTCCCTTTTCCTTTAAAAACCTCCTGTGATTTCTGCTCGGGGTCGGACTCTGCTCCTGCGTGAGTTATGAGTCTTGACCCCAGCGTGCTGGTGGAATCAATAAACCTCTTGCTGTTTGCATCAAGACCGGTCTCTTGTGAGTATTTGGGTCGCCGTCCATCCCGGGGCTGAGCAGGGCCTGTTTTCTGGGTCTTACATTTGGGGGCTCGTCCGGGATCTGCGGCCACCCTATTCTCCAGAGACCCACTTGGAGGTAAGCAAAGGATCCTTAAGTTTCTGTGTGCGCCAGTGCCTGTTTGTTCTGTCAGATATCTGGGTCTGTGAAAAGCGCTTTCGGTTTGGCAGCCGCTTGCCGCTCCCGTAAGGGAACGGAAAGCTGTGGTAAGGCAGACGTGCCAGGGGCCACAAGCTGCAACCCTGGGGGACGCCCCTGGGTGTGAAACGGGGGATTTTTCCACCCGTCTGTTGGAAGGGGAAAGGGTCCGGTTTGAGCGGATTCAACGGAGGGACCCTCCCCCGTCTGAATACCTCTCGTGTCTGTGGAAAACGAGAGGAGGAAAGTGTTTGTTGGCGTCTTTTGTCATTTTGTGGCTTGCTGTTTTTGTGTATTTAGAAACGACCAAAATGGGACAGACTGTGACAACCCCTTTGTCTCTGACTTTGGACTGCTGGATGGACGTCAAGAATAGGGCCCATGACTTGTCTGTAGAAGTTAGAAAAAGACAATGGCAGACCCTCTGCTCGACTGAATGGCCGGCCTTCAATGTAGGTTGGCCTCCTGAGGGTACTTTTAATAGTTAATTTTTGCAGTTAAAAATCTTGTTTTTCACCCAGGACCCGATTCTCACCCTGACCAACAACCCTACATCATGATCTGGCAGGATTTGGTAGATAATCCTCCTGCGTGGGTAAAACCCTGGGTCCAAAAATCCAGGAAACCAAAGTTTCAAGTGTTGGTACTAAATAGAAGCAGAACTGCAGGAACCCCGAACCCTAAAATATATCCTGAAGTAGAATCCCCTCCCGAATGGCCGGAACCTTACCCTCGCCCGTATTATCTTGAACAGGCGGCAGAACCTGCTCCAGCCCCTGAGCCACAACCTGCTCAGCTGGTAGTGCAAGAAAGGGAAGAAGAAGGGCCCAATGCTCCCCCTTTACCAGCAGCAGCGGGGGGCCCAGCGGCGGGTACCCAAAGCCGTAGAGGGGCCCCTCCTGGGGCTGGGCCAGATTCTACTGTAATCCTCCCACTTAGAATTTATGGCCCTCCCGTGCCGCCCCCCGGAGTCCAACCCATGCAGTATTGGCCATTTTCTTCTGCAGATATATATAATTGGAAGGCTAATCATGCTTCCTTTTCAGAAAATCCTGTAGGACTTACTGGATTAATAGAATCTCTCATGTTCTCCCACCAACCCACTTGGGATGATTGCCAGCAACTGTTGCAGTCTCTTTTCACCACAGAAGAGAGAGAGAGAATCCTGTTGGAAGCCCGGAAAAATGTTTTAGGAGACAATGGGCAACCCTCCCAACTTCCCCATGTGATAGATGCTGGATTCCCGCTGACTCGACCCAACTGGGACTTCAACACTCCGGAAGGTAGGGAGAGGTTGACTGTACTGGTGGCAGGTCTCAAGGGGGCTGCGCGACGGCCCACTAATCTGGCTAAGGTAAGAGAAATTCTTCAGGGGCCCACTGAACCGCCTTCAGTTTTTCTTGAGCGCCTTATGGAGGCTTATAGGCGCTATACTCCTTTTGATCCCACCTCTGAGGGACAGCGGGCAGCCGTAGGTATGGCATTTATAGGGCAATCAGCTTCTGATATCAAAAAGAAGCTGCAGCACCTCAAAGGATTGCAGGATTTTACTTTACAGGACCTAGTGAAGGAGGCTGAGAAAGTGTATCACAAAAGAGAGACAGAGGAAGAGAAAGAAGAAAGGCAGAAGAGAGAGAGAGAGGAAAGGGAGGATAGAAGAGACAGAAGACAGGAGAAAAACTTATCTAGAATTTTGGCCACAGTGGTAGGAGAGAAAGAAAGAGGATTTCAAGGGCCTAGGCAGGTAGGGAACCTGAGCAACAGGGGCCAGAAGACAACGAGAAGCATGGGCAGACCACCCCTTGACAAAGATCAATGTCCCTACTGCAAGGAGAGAGGGCACTGGGCCCGAGAGTGCCCGAAGAGGAGGGGCAGAAACTCAAAAGTGTTAACCCTAGATGAAGAAGATTAGAGGGGACGGGGCTTGGATCCCCTCCCCGAGCCCGGGGTAACCTTACAGGTGGAGGGGCGACCAGTGGACTTTCTGGTCGATACCGGGGCAGAACACTCTGTGTTACTAGAACCCTTGGGAAAATTGAAAGACAAAAAGTCCCCAGTCCTGGGCGCCACAGGAAAAAAACTGTATTCATGGACTACCCGAAGAAATGTAGATTTAAGTGTGGGATGGGTAACCCACTCATTTCTGGTTATACCTGATTGCCCCTCCAACCTGCTAGGGAGAGACCTCCTTACCAAAATGGGAGCCTAAATTTTCTTTTCCCCATCGGGGCCTGAAGTCACCTTGCAGGAAGCTCCCACAGTTATTTTAAATTTAAAATTTGAAGAAGAATATCGGATATTTACTGAGAAGTCAGTCCCTGAAGATATGCAAGACTGGTTGAGACAATTTCCCCAAGTTTGGGCGGAAACAGGGGGAACGGGCTTAGCAGAACAGATTCCGCCTCTGGTGATAGAAATGAAGGCTTGTGCCACCCCAGCAGCAGTGCGCCAGGACCCCATGAGCCAGGAGGCCAGACTAGGCATTCGCCCCCATATTCAGAGGCTCTTACAGTCAAGAATCCTGGTGCCATGCCGCTCCCCATGGAACACCCCATTGCTACCTGTCAAAATGTCCGGTACAGGGGACTACTGGCCAGACCAGGACTTGCGGGAAGTGAACAAGAGGGTCCAAGACATTCACCCCACGGTGCCCAATCCATATAACCTTCTCAGCTCTCTCCCCCCAGAAAGGGGCTGGTATACTGTGCTGGACTTAAAGGATGCTTTCTTCTGCGTGAGATTACATCCATCAAGTCAGCCCATCTTTGCATTCGAGTGGAGGGATCCTGACACTGGGCAAACAGGACAACTGACCTGGACCCGATTACCTCAAGGATTCAAGAATTCTCCCACCCTCTTCGATTAGGCGCTACACCGGGACTTGGCCCCCTTTCGGGCCGCACATTCCAAGGTAACTCTCCTCCAGTGTGTTGATGATTTGCTTTTAGCAGGAGAAACGTATCAAGATTACCTTGAAGGGACTAGAAGCCTCCTCTCTGAGCTGGGCCGGTTAGGATACCGAGCCTCTGCCAAAAAGGCTCAGCTATGTAAACAGGAGGTGGTCTACTTGGGCTACTCTTTAAAAGAGGGGAAAAGATGGCTGACTGAGGCCAGGAAGAAGACTGTCACGCAGATTCCAGTACCTAAGACATCTAGACAGGTACGTGAATTCCTGGGCACTGCTGGCTTCTGCTGACTTTGGATCCCAGGCTTTGCTACCTTGGCAGCCCCCCTCTACCCTCTAACCAAGGAAGGGGTAAAGTTCCAATGGGAAAAAGAACATCAACAGGCCTTCGATGAAATTAAGAAAGCCCTCCTCTCAGCACCAGCCTTGAGCTTGCCAAATCTGACCAAGCCCTTTACCCTCTATGTAGATGAGAGAGGGGGAGTAGCCAGGGGAGTTCTTACCCAGGCCTTGGTACCCTGGAGGAGGCCGGTGGCATACCTGTCAAAGAAACTGGACCCAGTGGCCAGCGGATGGCCATCCTGCTTAAAGGCCATTGCAGCAGTCGCGATCCTGATCAAGGACGCTGACAAAGTAACTATGGGACAACAGGTGACTGTAATTGCTGCCAATGCCCTAGAGAGTGTTATCCGCCAGCCTCCTGATCGGTGGATGACGAATGCTCGCATGACCCACTACCAAAGCTTACAGCTGACGGAGAGAGTCATTTTTGGCCAGCCTGCCCTCCTTAACCCCACTACCTTACTGCCTGAGGACACTGAGGAGCCAGTTGTTCACACTTGTGCAGACATACTGGCTGAGGAACCTGGAGTCAGAAGTGACCTTACAGACACCCCCTGGCCTAACGGTACCACCTGGTTCACGGATGGCAGCAGCTTCGTAGTTGAAGGTAAGAGGATGGCTGAGGCTGCAGTAGTAGATGGAGAGCAGACAGTGTGGGCAAGCAGTCTACCTGAAGGGACCTCAGCTCAGAAGGCAGAACTCATAGCCTTGATACAGGCTTTGAGGCTAGCTGAGGGGAAAGTCATCAATATCTACACAGATATTAGATCTGCCTTTGCCACAGCACATGTACATGGTGCCATCTATCGGCAGAGAGGATTACTGACATCGGCAGGTAAAGAGATTAAAAATAAAGTGGAAATTCTGAGCCTATTAGAAGCAGTGCATTTGCCTAAAAAGGTGGCCATCATACACTGCCCTGGGCACCAAAAAGCCACCGATAAGATAACTAAAGGAAATCAGTTGGCTGATCAGACAGCAAAGAAAGCTGCTCACGGAACCCCAATATTGCCAGCAATGAGTGACTATGAGACAGAGCCCAGCCCTGAGGGATTCCAGTATACTAGAGAAGATTGCCAGGTCATGAATCGCCTAGGGTACACTATAGAGACGCCTCAAGGATTAAGAAAGACAGAAAATGGGAAAATCATATTCCCCCAGAGGGAGGCTAAAGAATATGTGGAACAGCTCCCCCGGCTCACCCATCTGGGGACCAAACACCTAAAGAAGACAATAAAATCGTCCCCCTACTATGTAATTAGACTTCCTGAGGTTGTCAAGGCTGTAGTTAAACACTGTATTCCTTGTGCCATGACGAATGCAGGTTCCAACTGACACCCCCCTGGACGAAGATTGCGGGGTGATCGACCTGGAGCTTACTGGGAAATAGACTTTACTGAAATAAAACCTGCCAAATATGGAAATAAATATCTACTAGTTTTTATAGATACCTTCACAGGATGGGTAGAGGCATACCCAACTAAGACAGAAACTGCCAACATAGTGGCCAAGAAGATATTAGAAGAAATTTTTCCCAGGTTTGGAATCCCTAAGGTAATCGGATCTGACAACGGGCCCACCTTCGTTGCTCAGGTAAGTCAGGGACTGGCCAAACAACTGGGGTTTGATTGGAGATTACATTGTGCATATAGACCCCAAAGCTCAGGACAGGTAGAGAGGATGAATAGAACTCTAAAAGAGACCTTGACTAAATTAGCCTTAGAGACCGGCGGGAATGACTGGACAGCTCTCCTTCCCTTTGCCCTGTTCCGGGTAAGGAACACCCCAGGGCGCTTTGGACTAACCCCCTATGAGCTTTTGTGTGGAGGACTGCCCCCCCTTGTAAAAGCAGGAAAGATACATAACCCTGATGTTGTTCTTTCTCAATCCTTGTTCATCCGCCTAAAAGCCCTAGAAGTAGTTCACCAACAGGCATGGGAACAACTGAAAGAAGCTTACTCCACTGAGACCACCACCGTCCCTCACCAGTTCCAAGTGGGAGACGCTGTGTATGTACGCAGACACCGTGTTGGGAATCTCGAGCCTCGGTGAAAAGGACCCTACCTAGTCCTGCTGACAACTCCCACTGCAGTGAAGGTCGAAGGAATAGCCGCCTGGATCCACGCCTCCCACCTAAAAGCTGCACCAAAGGCAGAAGATGAGTCCTGGCACGTGGAAAAGACTGATAATCCTCTTAAACTTCGCTTACGCTGTAAGCCTGACCCTTCCTAACCCCCATGCTCCCCAGCTACTTACCTGGCTCCTTATTAACTCTGATACAGGCACTGTACTTAATAGCACGCAAAGTATCATTCCTCCTGGGACGTGGTGGCCAGACCTTTACTTTTGCCTACGTCAGATAAATTTGGGGGCGAGAGGAGAACAGCGGTGCCTGCACCACTATGGCTTCTATAGTTGCCCAGGCACCGACAAAGGACAATACTGTAGAGGGATTGCAGATTTTTATTGTAAGAAATGGAGTTGTGTCACATCAAATGACGGGGACTGGAAGTGGCCAACGGACTCCTCTCAAGATAGAATACAAATTTTCTTTGCTAATCCAAAAGATACCCATGTCAACCTAACTTATGTAATTGGTCCACACGGGTGGGGATCCTGGGTCTCTGTATTTCCAAAAGACGGTTCCTCTAGAGATTTACATTTTTTTAAAGGTAACCTTTACTGAGAAAGAGAAAAAGGAAGATATCAGTAAATGGGTACGTGGCATGATGTGGGAATAGCTTTTTGGGAATATTGGAATGGAGGAGAAGGTTCCACGCTGATAATAAGACTAAGGATAGAGACCCCCCCCCCCGCCCCGCTCAACCAATTGGTCCCAGTGAAGTATTGTCTAAACAGAAGTCGCCTCCTCAGCTGCCTGTGCTAGCCCCACCCACTCCACCTCTGCCTCCTCAGAATAACATAGAAACCTCTACCATCCCTGACCAGGCTGAGATTTCCCCTGAGGTACCAGGCACCCTGTCACTTAATATGGGGCAGAGATTGCTGAATTTGATACAAGGAGCCTTCAATCTCCTGAATAATACTAACCCTGATATCACTAAGTCATGCTGGCTATGCCTGGCCTCAGGTCTCCCTTATTATGAAGGCATAGCTACTGTTGGAACTTACAATAATACTACCAGTCATGACTTTTGTAATTGGGGATCAAGAAATAAACTCACTCTTACAGAAGTCTCAGGAGAAGGAATATGCCTCAGTAACCTGCCTAGAGCATATCAACACTTGTGCAATGTTACTGTTCAGAGCCCTCAGACCTCTTCCAATTATTACCTGGTACCCAGCCTGGATAAGTGGTGGGCCTGCAGCACTGGCCTGACCCCGTGCATTTCTACGGCAATTTTTAACAGTTCTAAAGATTATTGTGTGTTAGTACAGCTTGTGCCTCGGGTCCTCTACCACCCTGAAGAGTCATTTGTTGATGAGTTTGACCACAGACCCTCCAGGTATAAAAGAGAACTGATCTCTTTGACTCTAGCCATTCTTCTAGGTCTCGGAGTAGCAGCTGGAGTAGGTACTGGAACTGCAGCTTTGATACAAGGGCCTCAGCACTTCCAGATGTTGAGAGCCGCAATGGATGAGGACTTACGAGCCTTAGAACAATCTATCTCCAAACTAGAGGAATCCCTGACTTCTTTGTCTGAAGTAGTATTGCAGAATAGGAGAGGGCTAGATTTGTTGTTTTTGAAGGATGGTGGACTGTGTGCTGCATTGAGGGAAGAATGCTGCTTCTATGTAGATCATTCTGGAATTATAAAAGACTCCATGTCTAAGCTGAGAGAAAGGTTAGATAAATGCCTGCGGGAACGAGAATCTCAACAAGGATGGTTTGAAGAATGGTTTAGTAAATCTCCCTGGTTTACTACTTTAATATCTTCCCTTATAGGACCTATTATGATTCTGCTTCTGTTACTCACTATTTTCCCTTGCATTCTGAACAGATTAGTAACTTTTATTAGAGAACGGATTAGTGCAGTACAAATCTTAATGTTAAGACAACATTACCAGTCCGTACCTAATTCTGAAAAAGAATTTTATGATAATACGGAATTCTAGTTCTATGATTAGAACTATGCATAAGAAGAAGTGGGGAATGAAAGGACCAAACTAACGCCATGACAGGCCCCAGAAAGCCTCAGAAATCAGAGGGCCTGAGTTTCAGTTTCCCCGAAACCACCTGAAAGAATAGGAAAATTTTAAGTAGGCTCTGACCCTTGGCCTGAGTCATAAAAACCGGCCTGAACACAATGACACAATAGCTTGCAAACCCGTGCCTAGGTAATCTTTCCCAAACTGATGGACTTTAAAGATAAAGCCCTGTGAGACCCTAATTGAAATATTTTTGCTATCGAATCATCAGCAGACCTCCCCCTCACCTCCCCCTGGTTGTGGTCCCTTTTCCTTTAAAACCTCCTGTAATTTCTGCTCGGGGTCGGACTCCTCTGCTCCTGCGTGAGTTATGAGTCTTGACCCCAGCGCGCTGGTGGAATCAATAAACCTCTTGCTGTTTGCATCAAGACCGGTCTCTTGTGAGTATTTGGGTCGCCGTCCATCCCGGGGCTGAGCAGGGCCTGTTTTCTGGGTCTTACAGTATAACCAATATAACCAATAGGGAGGAAATCTCACTCCTAGAGACTAATGCTGGCTTACAGGTTGCAAACATTGCTAATTGCATTTCTGGGTCTATTATATAAAGAGTTTTGGATTTGCTGCAGATGAGCATATTTCACTCTTGGAATAAATAGTTCTACTTAATCCAATGTTCCTGTCCATTTAGAATATTCTTTACTAATTTAATTACCCATTAACATATTCAAGGAAATTTTCACACTTCCAGACAGATTCATGGGTATATGTTATGCAACATATAAATATCTGAGACTATTATCAACATTATACAATGTCTAGAATAAAAAGTGTATAGAGAAAATCTATACACTGAATCCAAATTGGAACTTAATTAATATCATGGTTAACATATCATTATTATACTCAGGATAAGAAAATGTGTTTACATAGAGATCAGCCTGTGAAAGATGTCTGTACTTAATCTATTTGAGAAGGTAGTACAGGAATATATAAAAGGATTTTCGTACAAGTTACATCCTGTATAACATTTGATAATTTGGGGAAAAGTCTGATACATCTTTTTTTAAATTCTGAAATAACTTTTAAGACCAAGATGCAATATCAAAAGCATATTCTAAAAACAGATGTGTAAAGTGACGCATGAAAAACAACTAAGTTTCTTTTTTTATTGGCAACGTTCTTATACACCATTATGCCACTCCAAATCATGCTTTTGAAAAATCCTGCCTTGGTTGAATTGTGATAAATTTAGTGCCTTATCTTGGAAATGCAGACAATAAAATGCACCTTGTTAAGAGTAACAAAATGTTTGCTTTTAATGGAATTTCAGTCCTAAAAATGAAAATAAATGTTCTTTATGTTAATACATGACTTATAATACTGCAATACATATTGCAGAGAAGAATTTTATATAGTACACAATTATTAGCATTATTATATTTGTTGATACTCATGCTCACCCATTTTAAAGACACAGATATTCAATCATATGGACTGTTATTTGTGTGCTTGACAAATTCAGAGTTCTCTGAAGTCTACTTTGAGAAACTAATCTCAATACTGCTGTGAAGGCATATATTTATTTATTTCAAGTAAATTAGATAAGAAGTATATATTTTAAAATTTTATTCTTTTCACCATTACCCACTTCTATTTTTAATCTTTCTTTTTTCCATTTTGACATAAAATTTTTACTTACTCTGGAAAAGCAACCAAATGACTTTTTTCTGAGTTTTCAACATTGTGTATATAAATTATCTATAAATACTTAAAAAATAGTTTGTTAGCCAGTTACAGTGTCCAAATTACAAAACTGATAATAATCAGTTTGAAATAGATAACAAGACCTCCCAGGAACTACCTGGACATAAATGTCGTAAATGATTTCATTTATTTCATATATAAATACAATCTAAGGAGAACTATATTGTTTCATGTAAAGAAAACGCAGTAATTTTTTAACATTTAAAAAAATGCTTATCAAAATGTGTGTCACAGATATTTTCCAATGCCTCAGAAGAGCATAAGTTCCACAAAGAACCCCCATATCAGTGGTCTTGGATTTAACAATCCAGTGTTCAAATCCCCATTTATCATGTATCAACTAAATAATCTTGAACAAATTATTTAACTTTTCAAGAATAAATGTCTCATCTGTAAATTAGGAATTATATATACCTATTTCACAGTATTGTTAGGAGGATTATTTTAAGTCACAGATGTAAAGAGCTGAGCAAGTGACTGACCTAGAGTAAACAATACATGTCAGATTTCCTCATCAACAGACTTAGAGTTATATATGAGAGTAAAATCTGACTATAAGACACTATTAAGGTAATAAAATGGACTATTTAAGGATCTTGTAAAATATCCTTCTGTCAGTATCTTCTCAAAATAGATAAATTGTTTCTCCAATAGGCTATGCATGAACCTTACATCTCAGCAGACTCAGTTGCCTCTTTATTTACATTCAATCTCCTGTTGCTTCCACATATGATTTAATAGCTAGAAGCATTTTGCTTAAGGAATAGGGAAGCTTCTATTCCCAGAGGAATGCAGAGTTCTTGATTCAAATTAAAATTCATGATGTGAATTTTATCTCTTACTAGCATGAAGAAACTAAAAAAGCACGGATTTGGAATGAAAATACTTAATTTTAAGTCTTGGCTCCACTGTATTCCTGAACATCAGTTTCTACATTTGTAAAAGAATAACTACCCTGCCTATGTCACAGGAAAAAGTCAACACTCAATCACATTATGGGAAAAGTAAAAGACATTAAACATGCAAAATCAGAAACACTTTAAGACAAAGCCAAGACTTTAATGGGGAAATTCCAAGCAATTAATCAAGTCAGAGTGATGGGTGTCATGATCAGGGAACCTCATATTTCAGTTTTATTATAAACCTAATATAGAATATCTCTTCTACTACAAAATATCTTTCTCTATAGTGCTAAAATGTCCTAATTTAAAACTTTAATTAGGAATGTCCTAAAATTAAGACTTTTATTGTAAGAAATGCAACTAAATAAAAGTCAAAACTCACAATCATCTATAATAAGTTCCATAGGTTCTTTTAACCTGTGTGTGTGTGTGTGTGTATTTGTGTGTGTGTGTGTGTGCATACTGTGGGTCAAATGGCAGAATTTCCAGAATCTCCCACCTGGCCTTAGGACATTTACATATCAATAGGTGTTTACCTCTGCAGCATCCCACAGCCTCTGGTGCAAGGAGTGGAGAGAAAACGGCCATTCTCTCCTCCCTTCCATTCCTGGCATTTAATTGGTCTGGTGTCTGCCAGTCACCAAGGAGCCACCCCTGGAGTTCCTTCCAGAAGGGGCAGGTGGAAAGTAGAGAGCGCTCCATGGCTGAAGAGCATGAGCCATGGCAGGAAGAGATGGATGGTGATGAGCTTGGCTAACGACTGTAAGGAATAAAAACCTTTCTCCCATCCTACCCTTTCCCTTGATTTATTTCATTTTCATTGGTTTCACAGAGGATTTGACCTGGGCTAGGTACACCCTTCCCCATGGCGCTACACTATACATACAAACATATCCACTCATTTATCTAAAACTACAGCTGATTTTGATTACATTGCTCTTTTGTTTGTATATAGTAATCCGTGTTTGACTTGTTCCTTTTATTAATGACCACATTTCACTTGCCTTTATGATTCCTTATTTTCCTACTATGTTTCAAGTAACAGTATTTTAAAAAATAAATTTCTTCTGGAATTTTGTAAATTAAGCAAATATTTTAGGTAGATATTCAATTATTCTTGACATTTATTTCCAAATTTTAACAATAAACTATTAATCCTGATTTCTCGAGCATGCAATTCTCAGTTGGGTTCATAGTAAACAATCTAAAGGGGAAAAAATTGTTTTGGAATATTCAGATTTTTGAAAACTTTTACTTGTGTATATTTCAGAACACGTATTGCTGAAAAATAGTAGAAATTAAAGAGAATTTTAAAAATCACCTATAATTCTACCACATGACATATTTTTGGAATATGTAACTCATGGTATTTTATGTACATGAATATACCATACTTTTAAAAATGGAATATTATTCTTAATTTTATAATTAGTTTATTTCACTTATATGTACTAAACATGTCTTCATGGCAATACCTATGTACATATATAATAATTATAATTGTTTCAGAGTATTCCATTGCATATACCAAATTTTATTTACCAACTGAATCTAACTGGACATTTACATTGCTGTAATTATTTTTTATAAACAATATTATGATAAATACACCTGAATTTTTGTACAATTATCCAATTACTTCTCTTAGGATAAATTTCTAACATTAGACTTCCTTATATCAAAAGATATGTGTCTTTTTAGCGTTTATTATACTTTGACTAAATTCTCTTATCAGCAGGCCTGAAGAATGTCTCTTTTCTACTTTCTCACCAATATTGTTTTAATTTTTAAAAATTTGTCTGCATATGGAATATATTGCTTTATTCATAGGTCTTTTCTTATTACTACAGTAGATATTTACACATCTTAGTTGGCCCTTTGTTTTTCTTATTATACAAAATGCCATTTCTTGTCCTTTGCTTGCTTTTAAACTCAGTGGTTTTCTTTGTATTGCTTAATAAAAAGCTTTTTGTATGTTAGTATTGATAACCTTTTACTTGTGTATATGTTGCAAATGCTTTCTCAAGGATTTCCCCCTTCATTTATTGTAGTTTTTGATATATGGAGGTTTTAAGACCGTATATATCAATTTTGTTTAGAAATTTTTCCTGTGCTAAGATGACATAAATATCGAGTGGGAACCCCAAGTCTCATCCGATTTTAGATCCAAAATTAGTGTACTTTCCCCAGCCCCCCTGAGTGTGTGTGAAGGCATATCCTTTATGCCACCAAGCCTCCTCTGCTTCCCCACCATGATATTTAGTAAGCTATGCTACTAATATCTGTACTTTTCTGTCTCCATCTGAGACCATAAGCTGCTTGAGGTTCTCAAGTTATACCATTGATAGGTTAATATGTGTTGTCGCTCTAGAAAGAAATCAAGTCTACTTTGTACATTACTAGATCACCATTATATTTCATTAACTATAGTAGGTGTAGAATAAACAACTGAGAACTGTGAATGAATGAATCAATAAATTATCTACAGTTTATATTATAACCAAGGCCCTCTAGACAAAATATATCACCATTGCTCTGACTTTCCTGATAATAATTTAAAATATTGTAGTATTTCTATCTATGTTATAACAGGAAATACTATATGATAGGAAAGACCATGAAAAAGATTTCTAGTTTAATTTCTGCTTTCATTATTATCTTATATTGAAATAACTCAAGGATCCTATAATATTTAAATTTTTAAATAACCATCAATGTCATGCTATCAAACACTTTAGAGCAAAAGTATTTTAGCTCAAGTTACCAGTGAATTGTTTTATTTTTATCATGGACTCATTGTATAAACAGCAAAGCACAATGCTGGACAGGAAAATAATGAAAACAGATGGAAGACGTTTTCAGTTGGATGACCTTTTAGTTCACAGACTTGAATAAGACTGAATCTAGTTATGCTAAAAGTACCTCTGAGCACCTGTTCAATCTCCTAAATGCATTCAACCTTTGTTTCTGGGTTCTTGAGAATAACAGGCGTTTGTGAGAGGGAGGCAGATGTGACTTGATGTTGATGTGACTGTACAAGCCATCCTAGTGGATCCTCAAGGGTAAAATGCACAACCTTGAAGATGAACTATGAAGATGACAAACATTTGCTTAAGGCCATTTCTTACTATAGAAAAAAATATTTCACAATCTTCAGTGAAGAGAGTATATACTGTATTTATTTTCAGTCTTCTATCAAGACCAGTGCCAACAAAATAAAATTGGATTTATTCACAATCTTTAATAACATATACAAGTTAAAAGTATGTGAAACTCATTCTTAGTAAATTAACAAATTGCTTTATTTAACAGAAAGGTACAGTAGCTCAGATGCCTGGGCAACACCCCTGGGCTCGCATCGTGGCTCTAGCTCTATTTTGTACCACTTATTAGCTATGTGAACTTGGGGTTGAGAATACTATTAACAATTTTCTCAATTTTTGAGACATTTCATGCTAATCATTACTATTGTGCACGTTCAATATACTCAATGACTATTACCAATTATTAAGACTACATGAATAAATATCTAAATTATAAGTTTTATTGGCATAAATCCCTATGTATCCTTCAAGATCCAAATCAGAGGTCACTAGTTTTATGAACTCTTTCTTATTCGGAGCAGATTTAATTGCTTAATCACCTGAGCTCCTATTTCCTCATGATTAGTTAATATGAGATTTGTTAGGTTGCTGTAAAGTCTTTCAGCTAGAGTGAGACCCTTCAAATAGGTTTGTTTGAGGAGTATCAAGTATTCACAATCCCATTAATCACTGGACTTTTGTTTTACTGAAGAATTGGTCAGGCAAAACTGCTTAGGGTAATAAAGGAGATTTTAGATTCGGTAGGAAGAGGAAAAAGTGGAAAAATGGGGTGGCAAAGAGAATTGAGAAACCTTGGAGAGAAGAACCTATAAACCTGGAGAAATTTATTAAGTTTCTGGTATGTACTGGCACCGAGTTTTCTTCCCCACTAAATCGTTAGTAACATATATATTTCTTGTTTAAAGCATTATAAAGTTTGATGGGTTTGGAAGAGGGGTGTAAAAAAGCACTGAGTGCATTCTGGCTGATTCAGAAGGAGAAAGAAGACTGCCAATAGAATTCTGCCATCTGTCCAATTTCTGAGGCTAGCGTGTGAGTTCTGGGATGTGGGGAAACGTCATTGAAGGCTGGTGTCTGCCAGAGTCTGAACACATGATGAGGATAATAAGAAAAGTTGCTACATGCCTTTAACCTTTCCAAACTATGAAACCCTGTCTCCCATTAACATTGTGAGCTGAACTGAAAATGCAATCATATTACTCCTTTAAAAGGAAGTGAGTTTCTGATAGTAATGATGTACCTAAATCTGATGACAAACACACATAAATAGAAAAACCCATGATCACATAGATATACAAGAAAATATTAGCCTATTTTTTTAAGTTTTATATAAAGTTTACATAACGTTTTCTAAAAATTTAGAGCTTCCACATGGCATTCTAAAAACTGATTTTAGAGCCAGGTATATGAAAATGACATTAATGTTTAAAAAGTTACTAATTACACAGAGATTTTCCAACATTCCTTCACTTAAAGAAAAATATTTGTCAGCTAAATATGATGCCTATTTCAGCTGGGAATAATGAAGCTGAAGAAAATTTAAGGTCTCAGGAATGTCAAAAGTGGGGAAAAAAAGCATATGTTAAAACACGTATTAGAGCAGAGTTACAGAAACATATATAAATACACTGTAATAAATAAATTACAATTTTGATAAATTCTAGGTGTAATTTCTAAACTAGGTCTAAAAATAGTCATTCCTCTTGCATTATTACTCAAATCTATTGATGCTTACAATAAAAAAAAATTTGCACCTCCTGCACACCTAATTATACATTGGCAGGTTTGTCAATAAACATAACTTCAATAATGTGGATAAACTTGCTATGTTGTTTTTTTTTGCCCTAGTTTCTATTTAAAGATCATGAGATTAGGAATGGATAATTTTAACTACAACAGGAAGAAAACTGAGGAATGAGACAAGTGATGTGGTATTCCGCTTGGAATGATCAGAACTACACAACCCTTAACGGATGTCCCACAAACGGCTTGACCATTTTGATCAAACTCACTGTTCACTAGTGTGACCAATTTTTCTATTTAGATTCATTGAACTCAAACTGATGAAATCATCATCTTAGGATTCTGAAGGCACTCATTTCTCAAACTCTACTAGACATTCTAGGAAAGAGAAAACAAGTGGGAAGGGCGGGCATGAACGTCATACATAGGCTTTTAATGTTTCCATGGTTTTTGCTTGAATATTCTAGGAATGTCTATGCCTATATCCAACTGTGATGCTGCCTTTAATTTAAAGTTTTAAAGAGATTACATAACTGAATGAAACTTTTCACATCCTTTAAATTATTAACTGCAAGAGTTTCTTTCTTTCTTTTCTTTTTTTTTTTTGTCTTCACTCAGCTGGGTCTTTTTATATTTGGACCCTATTAGCTAGCTTTGGAACGATAACATACCTTGGCCAGTTCAATTACCACATTTTGTCTGTCATTTTCCTCTTATGCACTTAATGTCTGCTTTGTGCAAGATGAAAGACAGTGCAAATCCCTCTTGAAAATGAACACAAATAAGTTCACATAGTCATAAATTAATGACATGCAATCTCTCATTTCTACCTGATGTACCTTTTGTCTGATTGCTCCATTAGTCCCCCTCTTCTGAAGTTTCAAATAAAGGAAATGTAGTGCCACCTTTAAGGATAATTAGAATGGATAAATGAACAGAAAAGGAAGAAGTATTCTCAGTCATTAATTGTCCTAACGGGCTCAATCTGGGCAACATGAATAATGAATATGCTAAACAAAAGAGAATGTGCACGTTATGCTTAGAACCAAAGTACAAATCAGTGAGACAACTGGTATACAGAAGGAGAATACAGAAAGCACATATATAAGCACCACTTCGCAAATGATGTCTGCTTCCTCCTTATGATATTGCTACCATAAGTATGACAACCATACTGGTAGAACACTTCGTGTTTGGGTGAGTGACTTCTGGAAACCCTGATTTACTGACAGGACTAATATTAGGATGCAAAATTCTCTTTTATAGATTGTGTTTATGTATTCACACTATAAGATGATTTAATTATTTTTTGTTTTATTTAAAATCAAAGGCGATTGATCTATACATTTCTACTCTTAGTTAGAGAGAGTGATAAGTTAGGACTCAGAATGCATACTCCTTGGGCCTGAATCTCAGCTCTGTCACTTACTTGCTCTGTGATCCTGAGCAAATTACTTTTCTCTATGCCTGTTTTCTCTGTGAAATGAGATTATTAGTAGCCAACTAATGAGATTTTGTGAGGAATAGGGAATGATTCAATATAACAGAAAGTGCATAGAATAGTACATAGCCCATGAAAAACACTCCTTACCTATCAAGATAAATATAAAATATCA
>JAVSCE010001846.1:0-35349 GCA_032199065.1 Smutsia gigantea | reverse complement strand
TAGATGAATACAAGTTAAGAAATATTTTTATGTGAAAAAGGACAGTGAAATATAAATATTTCATAATTCTGAGAGATATTGTTCTTGTGTGTTTCAGATTTCCAGTTTCCATGGTTTTTGATTATCACCTTTGGAATATTTGGGCTAACAATGATAGTGTTTTTATTCATATTTTCAAAACAACAAAGGTGGGTATGAAATAGTCTACTTTGATATGTTTTTGACAGTTTAGATATCCATGTGCATTTCCATTTGTTATGATATTTTCTTTTGAAAATCATGAGTGAAAATTTTAATTACGTGGTAACGTGTTACCTCCAATTATACGTCTGCCACTTTGTTCGTCATAGAGGATTCATAGGTTTCAGTTCTATCTAAGAAGCTGCATGACATTAAGAGGCTGAGACGAGTGACAGCTCACCTTATGGTATGTTCCTCCTTGACAAAACTATTATTCAGAGCTGCCTCTTCACTTCTTCAAAGTCCTGAACAAGGTGGCTCATTAGTTTCAGGACAGTAAGGTAGCTGGAACCTTTGACTGAGTTTGACACAGTCCTGATGCACAAGCAAATTTAAGTGGCAACTAAAACCACCTAGATAATTCAGTTTATTAAAATCTTTCTAGATTTCATATGATCGTGAGTTCAAGTAAATTCGGGTTTTATTTAAATTATTAAATTTTATTTATATTATGTAAATTATAAGTTAACTGCATTTGTAAACATTGCTGAAATTCTAAGTTTGAAGAGACGCCATTCTGCATACTTTTGGAGTTGAAAAACTTGGGTTCCAGTTATTATTCTGCCTCTGCTGTTTGACTTGTTTGAATCCCTCAACCTCCCTGGGCATCCTTGTTCCCATGGGTAATATGAGGGTGTTGGATTATATGACCTTTACATTTCCCTTAAGCTGTAAGATCTATCATTCTATTTTTCTTCATAAAAGAAACTCAGTACAGACTACAAGAAATTTCAATATTTTTAAATTTTAAATAGGAAAAATTATCGGTATCCATTTGCCATTTTTCCCATTTTCTTCCATTTAGAGTATTTTTTCAGTCCCATTTAGAGTATTTTTTAAGTCCCATGGGTTAATCTTGCCCCTTCTCCCAGAACTAGGATGACTTCACATCCCAGTTTGCCTAGAACTTTCCTGGTTTTAGGTCTGAAAACCTCGTGTCCCAGGAAACCCTGTTCCAGCAAACCGAGGTGGTCATCACCATACCTAGAACTGAAGACAAGGGTTCCAGCTGAAGCCAAGAGGCTTCTACAAATCAAAATGGATTTATGTGAATATATGGCAAAAGCTTTTTAGTTTTTTTTTTGAGGTTATATAACATTTGTAAACATCAAAATAGAATTTTAGTAGACAAAATCATTTTCACAATGCTGGAGCTCTAGAGTGTCAAGCATCCTAAAAGCTTCCAACTGAATGCAGAAAGGGTTATTATAAGTGGAGTTTCAGCTCCAGTTTTATCATGTAAACCAATGGGAAAGCAAAACTCATTCTGCAGAATTTCATTTTGCACCTAACTTTCTAGTTGTTAGTTTTGAGTCATTGTGAAGGCCAAGTAAATTTGTTATGATGTTTAATTATGTTAACAAGATTTCAAAGAAAAAAGTAATCTTCTCAACAAATAGGATTTCAAAGAAAATAAGAGTGTGTTTCTATGACTAATGATGTTTTTAACTATGATGCTTGGTCAAATCACCAAACTGTACAATTGTCCTGAAATCTTTATCATTCTCCCAAATTTCCTGTGCTAAATTAAGTTCTCTGTAGAAAACAATTAGGTTTTTTCTTTCATTTGTCCACAAAAATCCTTGTTATTGTCTAAATTTCCATGTTCTAATGAAAGTAGGAAATGGAAGAAAACAGTTGTCAGCAGGTGTGCAAAGAACATGTACTTCTAGTAATTAAAATGATACTCCAGAGAACGAGGTGCTTATGTCTGCTTTCCCCAGAACCGGAAGGCTACAGAGGGCTTCAGGTCCTACATATCTTTGCTTGAAGTTTTGTGAATCCACAATCCAAGCCACTTCTTCCTTTCTTAATCCGGATAATTGTGTCAACTCTAGCAAGGTTTATATTTCCAACTTGAATAAGGTGATAGGAAAGTCACAAATGTAGTTTAACACCAGGTTATCTTTATACTCTGTTGTATACAACCCACCCAGCCTTTGAGCTATTACTAATGGGAAAGAAAGAAATGAGTCAGTATGAAACAGAAGTGGCAAAGTGGCAACCTGAAAGCCAAATTTGGCCTACAGATCCATGTTTTGTTATTTTATGACACTTTGATTTTAGAGTAAAGATTTTACCACAAAGTGTTTACCAAATGGAAATTTGGATTTTTGAAATTTTCAAATTTGGATTTTGAGAATTCCCTAGATTATCTTTCAAAACTGACAGACCTGGTGAAACTGGGTTGATATTCCTGCATGGCAACATGCACTGAGCAGAAGACTAACTATCCCATTTAGGAAGGGAATATGTTCTTCTGTCGCCATTCCCATCCCATCCTATGATATTGCATCAGGCCTGCTTCATTCGTGTGCATGACCTGCTTGGGCCCTGTAGGCTTCAGGGTCCGCCACCCTGGCCTAAAGTCAACCACTACTCCCAGAATGCTAATATGTGCCTAAATGCATCATCCTATGCAAAAAAGAAGGCCACATAGAACCAAGTCAAGCATTAGGCAATTGGGAATCTTTGTTTTCTGTAATTAGGTTTATGTCACATATTTGTAAGTTTTTGACATTTGAAATATTCACTTAGAGTAGCAGAACCAAATAACACAGCAGCATGACAGAAGACAAGGGCCTGGGTTTTGGAGTTAGGTACTTTGGATTTGAGCCCTAGCTGTGGCAAGTTGGGTGCATGATTTGAACACTTTCCTTAAATCTCTAAATCTTTCCACAGATGTCATCTGCTTCCCTGGTAGTTGTAAGAATTAAATGACATACTTAGTGCAGAGGTAGACAAACTTGTTTTATAAAGGGCCAAATAGTAAATTTTTAGGCTTTGGGGGCAATATAGTCGCTGTCATAGTTACTCAACTCTGCCACCATGGCATGAAAGCAGCCATAGCTCTATGTAAACTAATGAATGTGACCATGTTCCATTCAAAATTTACAAAAACTGAGAGCAGGCCAGATTTGGCCCACAGGCCATAATTTGCCAGCACATAGTTCAGTACAAAATACATCTCACAGTGTCTTTTCAGAGACATTCAAAATAGGTAGGAGTTATTATTAATCATTTATATTTTTCTATATTTTCATCAGTAACAATTCATTTTAACATTTGCCCCATTGAGGAAACCTAGTAGAGGCTATTCAAATCAACTTTTGGCTTATTCTTTGGTTAGGTAAAAAGGTAAATGGAAATATTCAGAGCATAGGTTCCCTATTGAATAGACTGTCCATTCACATTATGTGGAATATCAGCTGATACCAAAAATTAGGTTACCATCCTGCCCAACAGTGGATTCTTTGATATACAGGGCTTTTTTAAATAAGAAAAAGAGTTGGTTGGAATGGATAATCTCTGAGCTTTATTCTAGGGCAACAATGCTTATTTTAAGATACAAACTCTAGTTATACCATTAACAAAATAGATAAAAGATTTATTCATATGTATTCAAGAAATATTTATTAAGTACCTTCTTGTGCCAGGAATTGTTCTAAGTTCTAAAAGATGGAATAAAGCATAGACAGGCAGAATGGTCATTGAAATGAGTTATGTTCAAAAAATAAATATTTGGAACAGAAAACTTAAGTGTATCACTTAAGAATTGTGTTTATATAAAACCATACTGATTACTTAGAGATAGTTCATATTTAGTCTTTCCCAACCAAATGAACTTTGTAAAGACACCCTATTTTATAAGATCAGATTAGATAATTTTATACTTACTGTGAGCTCTGTGGTGTGAACTTACCCAAGTCCAACCTTTCTTGAAGGTGCAAATAATTTTGACTCCATGTGGATTAGCTTTTCTTTCTTTTCTCTGCAAAATACTAATGAGATGTATGCATTAAAATTACCTTTTTTATAACTGACATGGAAATTGGCTTCAGATAAATTAAATTTCTCACTCCCAAATACTAATGCTGTCAATAAAAGACATTAGAAGAAGAAAAAAAAAGATAATAGGAAAACCACCCTTTAATTAAATTGACTTTTTTACTAGTAACAAAACTGAAGCAGTGACCAAAAAACTCCTAAAAAAAAAAATCCCAGGACCAGATGTCTTCACAGGAGACTTACCAAACATTTAAAGAAGACTTAATACCTATCCTTCTCAAGCAAGCCAAAAAAAGAAAATTATAGACCAATATTCCTCATGAACATTGATGCAAAAATTCTCAACAAAATATTAGTAAACCAAATTCAAAAATACATTAAAAGGATCATTCACCACAACCAAGTGGGATTTATTCCAGGGATGCAAGGATGGTACAATATCCACAAATCAAATAATATGATATACCACATTAACAAAAGGAAGGATGAGACCATATGGTCATATCAGTAAATGCTGAAAAAGCATTTGACAAAAATCATCCATTTATGATAACTCAACAAAGTGGGTATACAGGTAACATACTTCAATATAATGAAGGCCATATGTGACAGACAAACCCACAGCTAACATCATACTCAATGGCCAAAAGCTGAAAGCTTTTCATCTAAGATCAGGACCAAGACAAAGATGCCCACTGTCACCACTTTTATTCAACATAGTATTGGAAGTCTTCACCATAGCAGTCAGGCAAGAGAAAGAAATAAAAGGCATCCAAATTGGTGAGGAAGAAGTAAAATTATCACTATCTGAAGAGGACATGATACTGTACATAGAAAACCAAAAAGACTCCACCAAAAACTACTAGAATTAATAAATGAATTCAGTAAAGTTGCAGGATATAAAATAAACATACAGAAATCTGTTGCATTTCTATATACATCTATCGCATTTCTACACATCAGTTTAACCAAGGAGGTAAAAGACCTGTACTCTGAAAACTATAAGACATTAATGAAAGAAACTGAAGAAGACACAAGTAAATGGAAAGCTATCCTATGCTCATGGATAGGAATTAATATTCTTAAAATGGCCATACTGTCCAAAGCAATCTATAAATTTAGTGCAATCCCTATCAAAATACCACTGGCATTTTTTACTAAACTAGAGCAAATAATCCTAAAATTTATATGGAACCACAAAAGACCCCAAAGATCCTGGGATTTGGAGTTAGGTAATTTGATTTCAAAGTACAAGGTAAAAGATTTCAAGGCAATCTTGAAAAATAATAACAAAAGCTGAGGATCTCACACTCCCTGGTTTTAAGCTATATTAGAAAGCTACAGTAATCAAAACAGTATGGTACTGGCACATAACAGATATATAGACCAGTGGAACAGAATAAAGAGCCCAGAAATAAACCTACACCTGTTGGTGAATTAATACATAACAAATGAGGCAAGAATATACAATGGGGAAAATACGGTCTATTCAATGAATGTTGCTAGAAAAACTTGACAGCAACATGCAAAAGAATGAAACTGGATCACTGTCTTACATGATATATAAAAATAAACCCAAAGTGTATTGAAGACCAGAAACCATAAAACTCCTAGGAGAAAACATAGACAATAAACTCATAAACACCAGCATTAGTAATTTTTTTTGTATGTGTCCCCAAGCAAGGGAAACAAAAGCAAAAATAAGTGGGACTGTATCACAGCAAACTTCTGCAGAGCAAAGGAAACCATCAACAAAATGAAAAGACAACCCACTGTATGACAGAATATATTTACAAATTATATGTCTAATAAGGGGCTAATATCCAAAATACATAAAGAATTCATAAAACTCAACATCAAAAAGACAATCCAATTAACCATATGATTTCGCCTGTATGTGGAATCTATAAAGCAAAACAGACAAACCTCAAATAGACTCATAAACAGAGAACAGACTGGTGGTCACCATAGGGTATGGGGGTGGAGAGATGGGTGAAATAAGTGAATGGAAAAAAACGAAAAATTAGAATATTTGGGTCCTAGTCAGGGCGATGGTTATATGGGTGTATATACATGCCAAAATTCATCAAGCTGTACTCTAAGATTTGTGCACTTCATGTACCTCAAAAAAAATAGAAAAAAGATAATCACTTATCAGAAAAAATATTTGCATTTCTTATGTTTATCACAGCATTATTTACAATAGTCAAAATATGGAAGCAACCTAAGTGTCCATTTATAGATGAATGGATAAAAAATGATGTGGTACATATATGCAGTGGAATATTAATTCGGACATAAAAGAAATTAAATCTAATATTTGTGACAAAATGTATAGACCTAGAGGGTATTATACTAAGTGAAATAAGACAGAGAAAGACAAATACTGTATGATTCACTTACATGTTAAGTCTAAAAAACAAAACTGAAATAGACTCATAAACACAGAGAACATACTGGTGGTTGCCATAGGAAAGGAGGGCGTAGGGATAGGTGAAATATGTGAAGGGGAAAAAAAAGACAATGTTTGATATCTTGATCTAGGTGATGGTTACATGAATGTATACACAAGTCAAAATTCTACAAGCTGTATACTAAGTGGTATGCATTTTATATACCTCAATATAAAATTTAAAAATTTAACAAATTTGGCTTCCGGGCAGCGAGGCGTTGTACGGTTCCTCGCGGAGAGTGCTGAGAACCAGGTTTTTTTCAGCCTAACTTGTTTAGCACCTGATAAGACGGTCTTCAGACTCAACTACTGAGCTACTAGATGGCTTCAAGCAGGCGTTGGCTGTTGTATGTTGTCTACCTATAGTCATCACAGAATTCAAGATGGCGGCATGAGAGGTGAGACAGAGCACTCCTCTCAAAACCACAAACAGTACAAAAATATAGTTAATTAATACAACTAACCTTAACACAGCAACAAGAAAGAAGGCTGAATCAGACTGCATACACACCTCATAGAGCAGACCTCACGAAACAGGGGAACATACGAAAGCCTTAATCCGGCGGGACCTAAGCCCTTCCCCCACTCCAGCTCACCAGCGGAAGAGAAACAGAGTGGGGGAGGGGGTGGAAGCCTGGGACTGCTGAACACCTAGCCCTGGAAATCTGCTTTGTGAGCAGAAACCTATGCAGTGTGGTGCTCTGGACATTGGAGAGCTGGGACAGGCGGAGTGCTTGAGAAACTGACATTCCAGCTGTTTGTGAAGGAGAGGATCCACATCCGGCAGCCCTGTGTCAGAAGAAAGGCAGGCAGTCTGAGAGGCTTCCTAGCAGCCAGAGGGCTGCTGAAGGGGTGGGGTTTGGGCGGAGCTTGCTGCACGGGAGAAGGGAGAGCTCGACAAGGTTAAGGTTGTCTGGGCGTGCTCTGCCCAGCTGGTTGGAACCTTTGAGGAGCTTCATGTGCTCCATCCCTGTGGCTGCCTACTCAGCTCTGAGGCCCCCCACTGTGACACAGCCTGCTGCACCTTCCTTCTAGCCAGCCAGTTTGCAAACTAACAGTCACTGTGCTGGCGTCAGGCCAGCCACAGGGAGGCCCCACCTGCAACAGCTAGAGACGCAAAGCACAGAGGCTTACACCTGTGTGCTTGGCCCACTGGCTCTGACACTGGAGACAGGCACCGCAGACGGGAATCAAGAAACAGATCTTTCCTCCCCCCAGGCACCAGCTCTGCTCCCCTACGTCCCCCAACCTCACTGTAGGGGCTGAGCAGCTCTAGAGACTGGAGCTTCTGCACACTAGTCAGAATATGAAATGTCACCACACAGAAATATGAAATGTCACAAAAACATAGTTCACACCAAAATCTCACAAACCCCAGAAAGAGGGCCAAATGAAACTGAACTCACCAATCTTCCTGAAAGAGAGTTCAAAATAAAAATTATAAACATGCTTATGAAGGTACAGAAAAATATTCAAGAACTCAGGAACGAATTTAAGATGGAGATTCAGTCATTAAGAAATTCCATATCTGAAATGAAACATACAATGGAGGGATTTAAAAGCAGATTAGATGTAGTAGAAGAGACGGTAAATGGAATAGAAATTAGAGAAGAGGAATACAAAGAAGCTAAAGCACAGGGAGAAAAAAGAATCTTTAAGAATGAAAGAATATTGAGAGAACTGTGTGGCCAATCCAAATGGAACAATCTTTGCATTATAGGGGTACCAGAAGAAGAAGAGACAGAAAAAGGGATAGTAAGTGTCATTGAGGAGGTAATTGCTGAAAAGTTCCCCAATCTGAGGACAGAGATACACTCCCAAGCCATGGAGGTACACATATCTCCCAACACAAGGGACCCAAGGAAGACAATATCAAGACATATAATAATTAAAGTGGCAAAGATCAAGGATAAACACAGACTTTTAAAAGCAGCTAGACAGAGAAAACAGATCACAGACAAAGGAAAACCCATCAGGCTATCATCAGACTTCTCAACAGAAATCTTACGGGCAAGAAGGGAGTGGCATAATATATTTAATGCAATGAAGCAGAAGGGCCTTGAACCAAGAATACTCTATCCGGCAAGGTTATCATTTAAATTTGAAGGAGGGATTAAACAATTTTCAGATAAGCAAAAGCTGAGAGAATGTACCTCCAACAAAACACCTCTACAGTACATTTTGGAGGGACTCCTATAGATGGAAGTATTCCTAAGGCTACATGGATGTCACCCAAGGGAAGACAAAAAGTACAGAATATGATTCATAACAGACAAAGAATGGAAGAGGAAGAGAAAGGAGGGAAAAAAAAGAACCTTTAGGTTGTGTTTGCACTAGCATACGAAGTAAGTTAAATTAGACTGTTAGATAGTAAGAGAATTACTGTTGAACCTCTGGTAATCATGAATCTTAAGCCTCCAATGGCAATAAGTACATACCTTTCGATAATCACCCTAAATGTAAATGGTCTGAATGCACCAATCAAAAGACATAGAGTTACTGAATGGATTAAAAAACAAGACCCATATATATGCTGCCTACAAGAGACTCACTTCAAACCCAAAGACATACACAGAATGAAAGAAAAGGGATGGAAAAAGATATTTCATGCAACTAATAGAAAAAAGCAGGAGTTGCAGTACTTGTATCAGACAAAATAGACTTCAAAACAAACAAGGTCACAAAAGACAAAAAAAGACATTACATAATGATAAAAGGGTCAGTCCAACAAGACGATATAACTATTATAAATATCTATGCACCCAACACAGGATCACCTACATATGTGAAACAAATACTAACAGAATTAAAGGAGGAAATAGAATGCAATGCATTCATTTTAGAAGACTTCAACACACCACTCACTCCAAAGGACAGATCAACCACACAGAAAATAAGTAGAGACAGAGTCACTGAACAACATATTAGAACAGATGGACCTAACGGACATCTACAAAACACTCCATCCAAAAGCAAAAGAATACACATTCTTCTCACGTGCACATGGAACATTTTCAAGAATTGATCATATATTAGGCCACAAAAAGAACCTCAGGAAATTCATAAAGATTAAAATTGTACCTACCAGCTTCTCGGATCACAAAGGTATGAAACTAGAAATAAATTACACAAAGAAATGAAAAATCCCACAAACACATGGAAGCTTAATAACATACTCCTAAACAATCAATGGATCAATGACCAAATAAAAACAGAGATCAAGCAATATATGGAGACAAATGACAACAATAATTCAACACCACAAAATCTGGGACACAGTGAAGGCTGTGCTAAAAGGGAAATATATTGCAATTCAGGCCTACCTCAGGAAAGAACAATCCAAAATGAACACTATAAACTCACAATTAATGAAACTAGAAAAGGAAGAACAAATGAGGCCCAAAGTCAATAGAAGGAGGGACATAAGAAAGATTAAAGCAGAAATAAATAAAATTGAGAAGAATAAAACAATAGAAAGAATCAATGAAAGCAGGAGCTGGTTCTTCAAGAAAATAAACAAAATACATAAACCCCTAGCCAGACTTATCAAGAAAAAAAGAGAGTCTACACACATAAAAAGAATCGGAAATGAGAAAGGAAAAATCACTACAGACACCACAGAAATACAAAGAATTATGAGAGAATACTATGAACAATTATATGCTAACAAACTGAATAACCTAGAAGAAATGGACAACTTTCTAGAAAAATACAACCTTCCAAGGCTGACCCAGGAAGAAATAGAATATCTGAATAGACAAATTACCAGCAAAGAAATTGAATTGGTAATCAAAAAACTACCTAAGAACAAAACACCTGGACCAGATGGTTTCACTGCTGAATTTTATCATACATTTAGTGAAGACCTAATACCCATCCTCATTACAGTTTTCCAAAATGTGGATGAGGAGGGAATACTCCCAAACTCATTCTAGGAGACCAACATCACTCTAATGCCAAAACCAGGCAAAGACACCACAAAAAAAGAAAATTACAGACCAATATCCCTGATGAACATAGAGGCAAAAATACTCAACAAAATATTAGCAAACCAAATTCAAAAATACATCAAAAAGATCATCCATCATGATCAAGTGGGATTCATTTCAGGGATGCAAGGATGGTACAACATTCGAAAATCCATCAACATCATCCACTACATCAACAAAAAGAAGGACAAAAAGCACATGATCATCTCCATAGATGCTGAAAAAGCATTTGACAAAATTCAACATCCATTCATGATAAAAACTCTCAACAAAATGGGTATAGAGGGCAAGTACCTCAACTTAATAAAGACCATATATGACAAACCCACAGCCAACATTATACTTCACAGCGAGAAGCTGAAAGCTTTTCCTTTAAGATCGAGAACAAGACAAGGATGCCTATTCTTCCCACTTTTATTCAACATAGTTTTGGAGGTCCTAGCCATGGAAATCAAGCAACACAAAGAAATAAAAGGCATCCAGATTGGCAAGAAAGAAGTCAAACTGTCCCTGTTTTCCAATGACCTGATATTGTACATAAAAAACCCTAAAGAATCCACTCCAAAACTACTAGATCTAATATCGGAATTCAGCAAAGTTGCAAGATACAAAATTAATGCACAGAAATCTGTAGCATTCCTATATACCAACAATGAACTAGCAAAAAGAGAAATCAGGAAAACAATTCCATTCACAACTGCATCAAAAAGAATAAAATACCTAGGAATAAACCTAACCAAGGAGGTGAAAGACCTATATCCTGAAAACTACAAGACACTCTTAAGAGAAAATACAGAGGACACTAATAAATGGAAATTTATCCCATGCTCTTGGCTAGGTAGAATTAATATTGTCCAAATGGCCATCCTGCCTAAAGCAATCTACAGATTCAAGGCAATCCCTATCAAAATACCTACAGCATTCTTCAAGGAACTAGAAAAAACAGTTCTAAAATTCATATGGAACCACAAAAGATCCCGAATAGCCAAAACAATCCTGAGAAGGAAGAATAAAGCAGGGGGATTTACACTCCCTGACTTCAAGCTCTACTACAAAGCCAAAGTAATCAAGACAGTTTGGTACTGTCACAAGAACAGACCCATAGACCAGTGGAACAGAATAGAGAGCCCAGATACAAATCCAAGCATATATGGTCAATTAATATACGATAAAGGAGCCATTGATATGCAATGGTGAAATGACAGCCTCTTCAACAGCTGGTGTTGGCAAAACTGGACAGCTACATGTAAGAGAATGAAACTGGATTACTGTCTCTAACCCCATACACAAAAGTAAACTCAAAATGGATCAAAGACCTGAATGTAAGTCATGAAACCATAAAACGCTTAGAAAAAAGTATAGGCAAAAATCTCCTGGACATAAACATGAGCAACTTCCTCATGAACATGTCTCCCCAGGCAAGGAAAACAAAAGCAAAAAAGAACAAGTGGGACTATATCAAACTAAAAAGCTTCTGTACAGCAAAGGATACCATCAGTAGAACAAAAAGCATCCTACAGTATGGGAGAATATATTCATAAATGACATATCTGATAAGGGGTTGACATCCAAATTATATAAAGAGCTCATGCACCTCAACAAACAAAAAGCAGATGAGCCAATTAAAAAATGGGTAGAGTTGCTGAACAGACACTTCTCCAAAGAAGAAATTCACATGGCCAACAGGCACATGAAAAGATGCTCCACATCGCTAGTCATCAGAGAAATGCAAATTAAAACCACAGTGAGATATCACCTCATACCAGTTAGGATGGCCAACATCCAAAAAACAAACAACAACAAATGTTGGCGAGGATGTGGAGAAAGGGGAACCCTCCTACACTGCTGGTGGGAATGTAAATTAGTTCAACCATTGTGGAAAGCAGTATGGAGGTTCCTCAAAAAACTCAAAATAGAAATACCATTTGACCCAGGAATTCCACTCCTAGGAATTTACCCTAAGAATGCAGCAGCCCAGTTTGAAAAAGACAGATGCACCCCTATGTTTATCGCAGCACTATTTACAATAGCCAAGAAATGGAAGCAACCTAAGTGTCCATCAGTAGATGAATGGATAAAGAAGAGGTGGTACACATACACAATGGAATATTATTCAGCCATAAGAAGAAAACAAATCCTACCATTTGCAACAACATGGATGGAGCTAGAGGGTATTATGCGCAGTGAAATAAGCCAGGCAGAGAAAGACAAGTATCAAATGATTTCACTCATTGTGGAGTATAAGAACAAAGCAAAAACTGAAGGAACAAAACAGCAGCAGACTCACAGAACCCAAGAATGGACTAAAGGGAAAGGGACTGGGGAGGATGGGTGGGAATGGATGGATAAGGGGGAACAAGGGGTATTACAATTAGCACACATAATGTAGCGGGGGTAGTGGGCTATGGGGAAGGCAGTATAACACAGAGAAGTAGTGATTCTATAGCATCTTACTACGCTGATGGACAGTGACTGTAATGGGGTATGTGGTGGGGACTTGATAATAGGGGGAGTCTAGTAACCATAACGTTGCTCATGTAATTGTATATTAATAATAGCAAAATAAATAAATAAATAAATAAAAATTTAACAATAATGTAAAAATACATTTTAAACTTTCATCATCATAAAACTTGACCTTTGTTATATGGTAGGTTACATTTGTCTTGTTCTAAGGTGGTTTCCTTAATTCTGTTGCATTAGGTGGATTATACTTTTTGAAAATAAAATAACTATGAAATAAATAAATTGAATTCAGATGAAGGCTTTTTGGTCTTTTTCTTTTTCTATAGTGTTTCCTTATTTACCTTAATATTTTCCTTCTCTGTCTCATATCACACTTAAATGCAGTACCAGAATAGTTAGAATAAGTAATACCTCTTTAAATGAGAAAATGTCTAGTTTTTAAGATATATCAAACCAAAATTTTGTTTTCAAGGATTAAGATGCTGATTCTGCCCCCAGTTCCAGTTCCAAAGATTAAAGGAATTGATCCAGATCTCCTCAAGGTAATTAATAAATTATGTAAATTATAAATCACACTAATTAAATGTTACCTGCAGAACACTGTTTTACTTTGAGAACTTTTGCAAGCTGTATGAATCATATTCAATTTTTTTGTACCCCTTCAGGAGAAAAAATTTTTAAATAATACATCTCTTAACATTATGAGAATGCCTTTTGTATTTAAGTCTACACCAGTGTATTTTTTGTTATATGGTTTTGTTGTTATTGTTCTTATACCATAATTAGTCTCTGAATATTATTTGTTTAATCATTTACTCATTATGAGTTTCTTTTCATAGATCTTTATTTTCTTTGTTTCCTAGGAAGGAAAATTAGAAGAGGTGAACACAATCTTAGCCATTCATGACAATTATAAACCTGAATTCTACAATGATGACTCATGGGTAGAATTCATTGAGCTGGATATTGATGACCCTGATGACAAGACTGAAGGATCAGACACAGACAGACTTCTACGCAATGACCACCAGAAATCACTTACTATCCTTGGGGCAAAGGATGACGACTCTGGACGTACCAGCTGTTGTGAACCTGACATTCTGGAGACTGATTTCAATGCCAGTGACATTTGTGATGGTACCTCCGAGATTGCTCAGCCACAAAGGTTAAAAGGGGAAGCAGATCTCTTGTGCCTTGACCAGAAGAATCAAAATAACTCACCTTCTAGTGATACCACCCCTGCTCCCCAGCAGCCCAGTGTTACCCTAGCAGAAGAAAACAAACCAAGAGCACTTCTTACTGACACTGAGTCAACTCATCAAGCTGTCCATACTCAACTAAGCAATCCGAGTTCACTGGCAAACATTGACTTTTACGCCCAGGTAAGCGACATTACACCAGCAGGGAGTGTGGTCCTGTCCCCAGGCCAAAAGAATAAGGCAGGGATATCCCAGTGTGACATGCATCCAGAAGGGGTCTCGCTCTGCCCAGCCAATGTCATCATGGACAATGCCTACTTCTGTGAGGCAGATGCCAAAAAGTGCATCGCCATGGCCCCTCACATCGAGGTTGAATCACAAGTGCAGCCAAGCTTTAACCAAGAAGACATTTACATCACCACAGAAAGCCTTACCACTACTGCTGGGAGGTCTGGGACAGCAGAAGGGGCTCCAAGTTCAGAGATGCCTGTCCCAGACTATACCTCAATTCATATAGTACAGTCTCCACAGGGCCTCATACTCAATGCGACCACCTGGCCCTTGCCTGACAAAGAGTTTCTCTCATCGTGTGGCTACGTGAGCACAGACCAACTGAACAAAATCATGCCATAGCCTTTCTCTGATTTCCCATGAGCTACATATTTAATGGCAAAGAGTTGGCTGAGCCATGAACGCTCAAACCAAAACAATGTTTAAACCTTTTCAGGGGGAGGGAGTCATGGACTCTAAATGCCTTTACCTGAAATGTTGACACGTGATATTAAAAAAATAATAATAACAATTAATCAGATAGATATTCCTGTTGTGAACTGTAAATATTTTAATCTCAAAGACTGTTTAGTGGCAGTGATTGTCTTGTTATTGTGGGTGTTAATTTTGTGATACTAAGCATTGAATGACTATGTTTTTAATGTATAGTAAATCATGCTTTTTGAAAAAGCGAAAAATCAGGTGGCTTTTGCAATTCAGGAAAATTGAATGCAAATCACAGCACAGGCTAACTTTTTTTAATAATTGGAAACTAAAATTATAGGTAAGAAGACATAGTTTGGATATGTAAAACGTTTATTTTGACATAAAATTGATAACGATATTTTTAATAATTTACACTTCAAGTATGGCTATTTTATATTACACTACACACTGTGTACTGTGGTTCCTACAGACCATCTGAAGAATGTAGCAACTACAGTCTAAAGCTGGTTTAACGCTTTGGTTAGCGCGCCTAAAGGAAAACAAAACAACTTAGTTTTTTACAAGGCCCTTTTTATACTTCCCCAAATCCCTTAAAGAATTCTAAAGTGATTGTAGTTACCTTCATTATTGGAACATGCTCATCTTATCTGAATTTCTAAACAAATATGTGTTAATTTAGAAAACCATAAAAGGTTTGCATGCCAACTTACCATGAACCCAAACCAACAAAACCTTTCTTGTCCAAATTTGGGTTCATGTCAGAGAGAGCTACACGGTCAGAGGAGTGGGAAGTGTAGCTGGTCCGTACTGATGGGATACTTACGTGCGCAGCCAGTGGAGTGAGATTCTGAGTGTGTGCAGATCGTTGAGAGCTAAGCCCTGGGAGCTCTGCAGCAGGATCTCTGCCTACACAACTTGGTTTTATTCCAGTTACTAAGCGGGAATAAGGTACGAGAAGCATTTTGTCTGTTGAAGCAAGTCGAAAGGCAGTTAACCAGATGATGGAATAAAAAGTTGAAGAAAATGTTTTTTGTCCCACAGCCTATAGTCAGACACAGACTCATTACTCACGGTAACAAAACACAAAAGAAATAAAATTTAAATCCCCACAGATAACTTAAAGCTTATTTAAACCAATAGCAGAAACTTTATTCCTCACCAAACCTTTTATAGGATTTATTTAGTAAAAGAAGTCTCACCATTCTTTATTTCCCCTCTGAATGGAGTGGCCTCAAAACTGTCAGAAGAAAGAAAAGGGGCCTGAGTAATTTACAGAGTATCGTTCAATCTCCTAGTAACCTAAACATCACTCTTAGGAGCACTGGGACTGGTCCCCAAAAGGATTGTCAAAATGAGAAGAATCTCATCTCACTGAAGAATGCTTCTCACTTTAAGGGTTTTTTTTTAAGGGTAATTTAAGTTAGCTTTAAATTAAATAGTATTTGCCATTTAGCTCAGACCTTCTTAAGGAACAAGCTTAATGATTGGTGATTTAAAATTCCTTCTTTCTTGCAGGAAGGACAGTGAAAAGCTAGAATTGGGTGTTTCAAGTTCAACAGGTCCCTTTGTGATAGTTCAGTAGGTTCCCACCATCTTGCTGCTACGGTTTTCTCTGAGCTACATAATTGAGTTTTACACACAATTTCGTCAATGTAGAGCCTGATTCAACTTAAAACTGTGTGTTTGGGAAAACTATCTTACTATTTCAAAATAGGCTGACAACAATTTCTATAGCCAAAAATAGCTAAATACCTCAATCAGTCTCAGAATGTCATTTTGGTACTTTGCTGGCCACACAAGCCATTATTCACTAGTATGACTAGTTGTGTCCTGCAGTTTATATTTAACTTTCTTTATGTCTGTGGATTTTTTTCTTTCAAAGTATAATAAATTTATTTTCTTGGACTCATGATGGTATGGCATGCTTCTATTGTAAAACACCCATGTGAAAAGCACCCTAAACCAGAGGGCATATCTTGAATTCTTTTTGCAAGGGGGAGCTTAGCACAACTGACTTAAACACACTGATACTTGGGGTGGAGATTTTTGTTAGCGCTTTTTCGAGGCAACAAGAGCCCAGCTCAAAAATATCCTACTGGTTTGCCTCGACTGTCTGTACCGTCTCCTCGGGCTGCAGCTCCCCATGGCAGAGGCTCTCAGAGCCATGTTTTAGATGTGTTGTAGTTTGCCTGACATTAGGAGGGGGTTTTGAGGAGGGGAGGGTGGTGCTTCAGCATTGTCCTTAGGCTATATTTCTAGTTTGAGCATGTTGCCTGGAGGGAGGGAAAGCAGCTCTTCCTTTCCATTCACACATTAGCACAAGTCAGTTTGTTAGGTTAGCTGTCACCGTGGGAAGCAGACTGTAAGTCAAGCCTGGAGGGAGGCTGGTTAGGTAGGTCATTTAGGAGCCTGAGGCAGCCATAAAGCCATGAAGCATAGATCCCTCCACAGAACACAGGCTAAAGGTGGGTTACCTAACAAATCACAGGCTCTTGTGCAGGCAGTGGGTCTGGAGAGGTTAGAGTCTGCAGGGGCATTGAGAAGCCACTGAATAATCATTGCTTCAGCAAGTTAAATGCAAACTGCCATGACTTTTCATAATAGTAGAGGGTTGGCATTCAATACTGAAATTAAAATTCTCTGCCTGCCGCCTTCTGCCCTTTGAGGAGCTGTTACCTGAAAGAACTATGGGTGCCGTAGAGTTTCCTACTTCCTTATTTGGAAATAAGGTTTGAAAATCATGTCTTCCCTGCCACTAAGATATTGGAACATACACTGCCTTTACATTAACCTTAAACAGTCACCATTTTAAGCACTAAGTATTAACTTCTTACATATGCTACACCAGACTCACCTTGTGATATAACAAGCTTATCATTCATATGGGGTGCTTCAAGGTGTCAGGAATGAGGGGAAAGGGGGGCCTCCTTATTTCCCTAGACTGAAAGAGCTCAACCCTTTCTTCTACAGATTAATGTCATATACAGAAGATTAAGGTGGCTACACATGTGCTTCTGCATTTTAATGGTTCTACTAAGACATACACTGACATCTATTCACATGTTACACTATTTCTATATGTTCATAGTTGTACAGCAAAATACTAAATGTCTATTCATGCTCCCTGTTTAGGGTAGGAAATAGGGGGGAAAACTGCAAGTTTCATGAATCCAAACTCTTTAGGTTGGAATCCAAGATTTCACATAATTTGCCCAACCTTTGCTTGCTTAATTTGTTAAGAGCTGTGTATAAAGGGCATAGCTTCTAAATAAGAATTTAGCCTTTGCTTAAAATTCAAGCTTTGTTCCTCTGGAAATCAATAATAGTATTAAGTCAACTATGCTACATAGACAATACTGCTCATGCTTAAAAACTTGTGGTGGGTAAATTACATCTGGATGGAGAGAAACTCTAAATACCTGGAGATAAACCTTACTTTGCCCTTGAGTATGACACTTGTCATTGAGCATGTCTCCTGTGAGGACACTGGAAGCTATGCCTATCATGTTGTAAGAAGAGCTGTTGGCTCCAGTGGGACAGAGAGCTTCTAAGCCTGGGGATACCTTTACCTGCCCAATAGGAGTCTCCTCTCTGAGCTGTCACTCGGGGAAGGGGAGAAAGAAAATACCAGACAACTGTATAAAAAGCTGTGCTGGCTGCTGCATGGATTACTGGCACACCTATGACCCTAAAGCAGAAAGGCTGATGCTACCCTGTCCTACATTCTCCTAAGCAGACTGGGGCCTAGTGTGGTCTGTGATCAGCTGGGGAATGTTTAGTTGAGCCTAAGAAGAACCTCTTGCAGATGGAGTAAGAGGCATTGTCATTCCTTGAACAAAGTTTGTGCTTTCCCATCTCTACATTCTTCTCGTGTCTCTTCCTGCACCTGAAGAGTTCCCACTTACTAATCCTGCCTTTCAAAATTCCCCTCATGCCTCACAGCCCAGCTCAGACACTTCCTTCATGTAACCCCCTAATTCTCTCCAACCTTAAGTGGCCCTTGCCTCACATGAAGCACTTTTAATGGTACTTATAACACCCTAGCTGTTAGCTCACCTTATAACCACATAGGATGAGTTTACCAACATTCTGGGGCACGTTTGTTCCCCAAAATGTTCTTAGTGTTTCTGTAGTCAAATAAGTTTGAAAAACACTTTATACTACACTTCCCCAGAGAGAATCAGAGTGCATGTTGACATAAGCTTTTTAAAAAGCTTCTACAGTAAAAAATAATAATATAAAATAAGACAAGCCTGTTTAATACATCATTTCCTAATTTATTTAACAATGAAAAATATAATGATGGGAGATGGGTCCAAGATGGCTGTGTAGAAAGCCTGAACCCACCTTCTCCTACATACACATTGAATCTACATCTACACACAGAACAATTCATTCTGAGGAAGAACTGAGGCCTATGTAAACACCTTCTGCACAAAAATGGATAAAAAGACCACATAAAAAACAGCAGGAGAGACAAAGACACTGCAATGGAAGGAGCCTCACCCCAATGCAGCCCTACAGTACAACTGAGGGACCTGAGCATAGATTTGCCTGCCCAGAAAAAAACCCACAGTTTAAAATGGCTTAAAGACCAACCACACCATACATGAAGGAAACACATTTCTCAGAACTAAAGCCCACTCAAATGGCAGGGGAACTGCTAGCACTCTCTCTGGGACTGGAGGCGCTGGTGAATGCCTTGATTACACTCCCCGCAGACATTGCTAGCGCACCGAGTGGGGAAAGCACCATTGTTTATGTTCCCCCTACACACTGAAGTGTGAATGGGAGCAGGGTCACAATCCACACACCAGCTCCAAAATCAAGAAAGGCAGTCTCCTACCCTGCCTGGACCTAAACACACCGGCCAAAGATTCCACAAGCAGTCCCACCAAGGGGGCAAGAGCATGGTGCCCACACAGTTTTACCCTACTCACACACCTTCTATACCCAGGCACCCCATCTGCACAACCCTAACAAGCACCCACCCAGGAGAACTCCAGACCATGCTCCTCTGCCCCTAGTTACTCTGCCAGCAAGCCCAGCAGCCATCTAGGAGTCCCCTAAACCAACCCTTCCACCCCCAGTCATCCCACGTACAGCACCTGTCCAGAACCAAACCAAGAGAACCCAAGAATGCACCCCTCCACCACTGCCCACTCCATTAGTACAGCCCCAGAGGACCCCTGGACCATGCCCCTCTTCCTCTATTGCCCTGCAAGTAAGGCCCCAGACTTTTGACAATCCTGAAGCTCCCTAGATTGCAAGCCTTTGACACCAGCCACCCAGCCATTACAGCCCCAGCTGGTACCCATCCAGGAGACCCCAGGCCCATGTCTGGGGAGCACTGGGGCACCCCAGCCCATGCCCACCCGGCCTCCAGCCAGCCAAAACTGCTAGGCACACGCAGTCTACCCAGGGACATTTCTACATAAGGCCATGCCTTCAAGACTGGAACAGGTAGCCCTTCTGCCTAAACTATAGAAACAAACACAGGAAGTCAAAAAATGAAGAGACATGGGAGTATGCACGAAACAAAAGAAAATTATAAACTTCATAAAAAGAACTAAATGAAACAGAGTTAAGCACTCTATCACATGAAGAGTTTAAAGAAATGATTATAAAGATGTTCACCAGACTTGAGAGAAGATGGATGTACTCAGTGAAAACCTCAACAAGGAAATAGAAAATATGAAAAAAACAACTGATCTGAGATGAAGAATATGGTAAATGAAGTGGAAAACACACTAGAGGGACTCAATGGCAGATTAGACAATGCAGAATAATGGATCAGCAATCTGGAAGGTAGACTAATGGAAACTACTCAAACAGTAGAAAGAAAAAACAAAAGAAATGAGGATAGGAATTTGAGGAAGATGGCAGAATGGGAGGTCACTCTAATAACTTTCTCCCATGTACACACCAAGGAAGCAACCACAATACAACCAACTCTGCAAAGGACAGAGACTGCAGAACACACCATCTATACCTGGTGAGCAAGAGAAGACCACACTGAGAAGGGTAAAGGGGCAAAGCCACAACTGATCAGGATCCAAGCCCTTCCCCATCCCAACCCACAAGTGGGAGGGAGAAGAGTAGAATGGGAGGGGATAAAAGCTCAGGAACCTGGCACACCTGGTCCTGGGGATCTGCTCCGGGAAGATGAGCCCCTATTGCATTGGGCTTTGAAGACTGATGGGGCTGAACAACAGGTAAAGTTGGAGTACTGCAGGGGCCAAGTCTCTGGTCACTTGTGGAAGACAACTGTGGTCTGTCAATCCCTCTGAGGGGCAATTTGAAAGATTTGCTAGCCTTGGGAAGCATGCCAGAGGGGCAGGGGACTGAGTGAGCTCTCTCTGGAGGAGAAAGGGCAGGTGGACAATACTTTTCCAACCTTCCCTTAGCCCAACTGGCCACACACTTGCAGGAGCCAGTTGTGAAACTCTCCACCTATCCGCCTGGCTCAATCCCATTATCTCCCTGCAGATCTGCCTGACCAAACAAGCAGAGGGCAACCCCACCTGCACTGCATACCGGCAGAAATGCCAGACTCACACACACACACACACACACACACACACACACACACACACACACACACACAAAATGGCAGCAGTGGGGATCTGCCATTGCTGGCAGTCAGGAAGAAGGCAGGCCCCATCCACAGCCCACCAATATTAGTCACGGCTCAGCCACAACAAAGAACCAGGCTCTGGTGAGCAAGGAATTTTGCATTTCTGGGCACTACAGGATACATATTGCATTGTCATTACTTTCATGACCAGGAGGCACAGCTGATCTATATAATACAAAGGAAGAAAACAATAGGGAAAAAAATCAGTGAAACCAAGAGCTGATTCTTTGAGAAGATAAACAAGATAGACAAACCCCTAGCCAAACTTATCAAGAAAAAAGGATACAAATAACAAAATCAGAAATGAAAAAGAAGTTACAACCAACTCCACAGAATCTGACCCTACCAAGAATTGTAAGAGAATTCAAGGAAAAATTATATACCAATAAATTGGGTAACCTAGAAATGGATAAATTCCTAGAAACATACAATCTTCCAAGACTGACCCAGCAAGAAACAGAAAATTTGAACAGACCAATTACTAGTAACAAAATTGAATTGGTAATCAAAAAACTCCCAATAAAAGTCAAGACCCAGATGACTTTACAGGTGAATTATATCAAACATTTAAAGAAGAGCTCATACCTACCCTTCTTAAAATATTCCAAAATATAGAAGAGGAATACTTGCAAACTCACCCTATGATTGCCAGCATTACTCTAATACCAAAATCAGACAAAGACACTACAAGAAAGAAAATTGCAGACCAATATCCCTCATGAACATAGATGCAAAAATCCTTAACAAAATATTAGCAAACTGAATTCAAAAATATATCAAAAGGATCATTTATCACGACCAAGTGGATTTATTCCAGGGAAGCAAGGATGATACAATATATGCAAATCAATCAATGTGATATACCACATTAACAAAAGGAAGGAGAAAAATCATATGGTCATCCCAATAGACGCTGAAAAAGCATTTGACAAAATTCAGCATCCATTCATGATAAAAACTCAACAGTGTGGGTATAGAGAGAATGAACCTCAACATAATAAAGGCCATATATGACAAACCCACAGCTAACATCATACTCAATAACAGAAAGCTGAAAGCTTTTCCTCTTAAGATCAGGAACAAGAAAAAATGTCCAATCTCACCACTTATATTCAACATAGTATTGGAAGTTCTCATCATAGCAGACAAGAAAAAGAAAAGGCATCCAAATTGATAAAGAAGAAATAAAATTGTCACTCTTTGCAGATGACATGATACTGTATATAGAAAACCCTAAAGATTCCACCAAAAAAACTATTGGAACTAATAAATGAATTCAGTAAAGTTGCAAAATCAATATACAGAAATACATTGCATTTCCATACACTAACAACAAACTAGCAGAAAGAGAAATCCAGGAAACAACTCCATTTACAATTGCATGAAAAAGAATAAAATACCTAGGGATAAACCTAATCAAGGAGGTGAAAGACCTGTACTCTGAAAACTATTAGACATTGATTAAAGAAGAAACAAATAAATGGAAAACTGTCCCATGCTCATGGATAGGAAGAATTAATACTGTCAAAATGGCCAAACTGCCCAAAGGAGTTTACAGATTCAATGCAATACCCCTCAAAATGCCAATGGCATTTTTCACTGAACCAGAGAAAATAATCTTAAAATTCATATGGGACCACAAAAGACCCCAAATAGCCAAAGAAATCTTAAGAAAGAAGAACAAAGCTTGGGGGTATCACTCTCCCTGATTTCAAGCTATACTACAAAGCCAAAGTGATTAAAACAGTATAATACTGGTACAAGAATAGATACATGGATCAATGGAACAGAATAGAAAGCCCAGAAATAGACCCATGCCTATATGGTCAATTAATATATGACAAAGAAAGCAAGAATATACAATAGGGAAAAACAGTCTCTTCAACAGTGTTGGAAAACTGGATACCTACATGCAAGACAATGAAACTTGATCTTTTTTTATACCATACAAAACATTAAACTCAAAATGGATTAAAAACCTAAATGTAAGACATGAAACTATAAAACTCTTAGAAGAAAATGTAGGCAGGAACCTCTTAAACAACAGCATTGGCAGTTTTTTTCTGGATATGTCTTCCCAGGCAAGGGAAACAAAAGCAAAGCAAAAAAAAAAAAAACCAAGTGGGACTCCATCAAACTAAAAAGTTTCTGCACAGTAAAGGAAACCATCAAAAAATGAAAAGGTAAACTACTGTATGGGAGAATATACTGCAAATGATATATCCAATAAGGAGCTAATATCCAAATTATGTAAAGAATTCATACAACTTAACACCAAAAATATGAATAATCTGATTTAAAAAATGGGCAGAGGACCTGAAGAGACATTTTTCCAAAGAGACATTTTAGATGGCAAGTGGATTAGAAGATGCTCAGCATCAGAAATCATCAGGGAAATGCAAGCCCAAACCACCTCACCTCACACCAGTCAGAGCGGCTGATATCAACAAGACAAGAAATGAAAAGTGTAGGTGGGAACATGCAGAAAAGGGAACGCTGTATACTGCGGTGGGATTGTAAATTAGGAGAGCCACTATGGAAAGGAGTAGAGAGGTTTTCAAAAAATTAAAAATAGAAATGCCACATGACCCAGCAATTCCACTTCTGGGAGTTTACCTGAAGAAAACAAAATCACTGATTCAAAAATATAAGCACTCCTATGTTTATCCCAGCACTATTTCCAATACCCAGAATGTGGAAGCAACCTATCCATAGATGAATGGATAAAGAAGATGTGGTACATATACACAATGGAGTATTACTCAACCATATAAAGAAATTTTGCCATTTATGACAATATGGATGGACGCTAAGTGAAATAAGTCAGGCAGAAAACGACACATGCCATATGATCACACTTATATGTGGAAACGAAAGACCAAAGCAAATGGACAACAGAGAAGAGACTGGTGGTTCATAAGGGAGGCAATGCATCTTCATCTGGGTGATGGTTACATGAGTTCACACACGTGTCATATTTCATTGTGTGTATTCATCTCGTGTACCATCAAGCAGTACACTGAGATTTACACATTTTTTGTATGCACCTCCAAAAACATAACGGTGAAGGAGTATCCATTAGTATAGCTATTAACACTTGGGGAAAAGTGTTCTAAGAAGAGTAACTAGCAGGCCGGGGACAAAATAAAATTGTAATAAATTTCAGATGAGCATGAATCCAAACAAAATATTCTCGTGTGGTACCATTAAACTTACTTTCTCAATAAAACTTCTTTAAAGATAAGAGACAAAACAGCTGCATGATTAAAATAATCATAGATTCTTCTCATCTTGACTCAGGTACATTACTTTTTTGCATATATGGACCGACATTTTCTATGGGCTTAGAGGACTCAGAGCATTTGCTGTCTTCTCTGTGACAGTAACTTTCTATTCTTGCTGAATCAGATTTTGAATCCCCTCATCCTCAGCTGGGAAACTGGAGAATGATTAACACATGGGATTTACCAACACTAACAATTCTCAGTCTTGCTGAGTGCTTGTCTGAAATCTGAGGCTTACAAACCCTGAGCAATGCTTATATCACCCTTGATGAGAAAGAGCAAATTTTGCTGTGAAGCTCAGAATAATATGTATCTGATATTACTTGAACAAAAATAGTTCATCGTTACTGCTGTCTGCTGGATTGAAAAAAAAAAATCATCCAGATAGAACTTCAAACATAATAGACTTTTACACAGTAGTCTCAGGAAGCAGTCTTTGTAGGGATATATAGAAAAGCAACTTTCTATTGATTTCTTTTTTTAAAGAATCTCTACATGATTGCTTCTGTGGTATTAAGAGATTTTACCAGCATTTTCTGTAAGGATGAGATAATTTGCCAGGAAATTGTATGCACTTTGGCTTTCCCAATGGTACTGTAGTCAAAAATCCAAAGTCGAAAAATTTTTATTGTTAGCTTTCCTTTAGAAGGTACAGGATAAAAGTGATTTGCACAGGGTTTTGATATTACAAAGGATTTTCATATGTATTATTTAAATAACAAATCTGTATTGTAGGCAAGTCAGATGTTTCTCTTAACATTTTATAGGAATCACCATAATATTACTCATTTAATTGTAGATTAATGATATCAAAATAAACTTATAAAAATAAATAAAATAAAATAAAATACAAAAAAAAACATTTTATAGGAAGAAAACCAAGGCTGAGAAAACCTGAGATGTTCCCAGAGTCAATTATCTTGTAAGAGATGGAGCCAGGACAAAAACACAGACCTTCTGACTAGACCAGTATTCTAAAACAATGTAGGCTACAACATTTTTTAATAGGGGAAAAGCTTCTGGTCCTATTCATAGTATGAAGAAAATGGGAAATTAATTATTTTATATCCATGAACTTGAAGAATCACCTGCTACAGATAAAAGATTCTTCCTCTGATAAACATAACCAGTTCTGTGCTCATAAATGTCTAATAACCAGTTCTCTAGCACTGGGGAAGGAGAGGTCAGATGTCTTGCATTTACCGATTTCCATGGCATAAATGCTCCCAGTGTGGCTGATTTTAAGCTGTTAGTTTCATCAATGAACATGTAGTTGAAGAGAGATTGCACAGTCAGCTCTCCTGAAACTATATAAGCCAGCTCCAGCACACCAAGTCTACACAACCTTATAATTCCTTCGAATGGATATTTTTAATAATGACTAGATAGTATTTCTAGCTAACAGTTATTAAACACTTATCAAGTGCCAGACACTGTTCTAAACACTTTATATACCTGAACTTATTTTAATCCCCAAAGCAATTCAGTTCTTCATAAATTCCAATAATCCTCAAAGCAATCCAATAGTAAATTCTATGATTCCCAGTTTACTGATGTGGAAACTGAGGCAAACATACTTTAAGTAACTTAACCCAAGTCACAGAATTAATAAATATTAGAGCCAGGATGCAAAAACAGGCACTCTAGCTCCAGAGCCCATCCTCTAAATTCAGTGCTATCCTACTTCTCAGTAATAACTGCGTCTTGATTGGATGTACCTAATGATAACAAAAGTCAGCCAACTACTGAGCACTTACTAATTCAGGCAGACAGCTCACATTCAGTACTGCATCTTTACATAACACAGCATCATTCTCCCATATCTTCCAGTACAGTTGACCAGGTTAGTTGCTGGGAAAATCAGAGATTGCCCAAATGTCTGTCTGCTTCTGAGTCTTCCAACCAGCCATGGTGGTTTTATCTTGTGCCTCTCCCCTTGGCTCCAAGTTTGCTGCTAGTCACTGAACAGAACTGAACTATAAACCTCCTTGAAACACTACTATGGTGAATCAGGGTAAGTCAAACTCTCTGCTCCCCTTATTCACCAAAGCCCCTCCAAACTAGACTGTGCAGAAAGGTTGTGATTCATGGTTCTATTCCAGCCACCTGATGGAGGGATTGTAAGAGAAGCAGACAGACCCCAAGCATCCCTTCCTACCTGCAAACCCAATGATTCCAGCTGATGCCTCCTCAGAAAATGACCACAGGCCAGCAGGTAAAATAAGAGACTGCGCAGGACTTGAGCTCAAGCCTGATCCTTGTGTGGACAGCACTGCTTAATGGGAGGCAGGGGATGCAAGCTGTGCTAGGAGCCATTCTGCAGGTAGTGGGAGACCTTTGATACCTTCCACAACAGGGTGATAGAGAATAAAGTCTGCATTCCCCAGGGCCAGTCACTGCCCCTCTCTGGGCCTCACTTTCCTTATTTGTTAAATGAGGCTTCCAGGCAGATAGCCCAGGGGTGTACTCTTCAATAGGGTAGTGTAACTCCAGGGGGAAAATCCCAGGGCAAAATACCTTTGAAACTAAAATCAGCCAAAGGGAGAAATAAAGTGAGAGAAACTCATTTATTTCTTACAAGCAGTTGTCCCGCCTCTCTCTTGACCCAGCTGCTGCAGAAGAGAGCTACACCCAATCTCTCTGGTCCAGATAAACCCTCGCTTGCCCATGTAATTATCTACTGCTATGGAGATGGACTACTTCTCTCCACCCCTTGGAAACACCTATTGATATGGAGATGCACTAAAGCCAGGCAAGAGATTCTGGAAATATTGCGATTTTACCCACAAGTAGCCACTAGCCACATGTGTCTTCTGTAAGTGGAGAATACACACTGGATATCTAAGACTTACTACCAAAAAAAAAAAGAACATAAAATATCTCATTAACTTTTAGTCTGATTACATGTTGAGATGATATTTTAGATATACTGGGTTAAATAAAATATGGTATTAAGAACTTTTTTAAAGGTTGTGATTAGCTGACTTGTGATACAGTCAAGTTTTATTTTTATCTGTAGGAACATGTGAACACACATGAAAAAAGTAAACTCTTGACAAGGGTTCCTCTTGTGGACACTCCCAAGCTCTTGCCTTCCCCACCTCCCTTCCTGAGGCCAAACTTTTTCTCTGAGAATCATCCTTCTTCAGACCATGGAGTGTGATTATCTCACTTCCTTAGAAAAGTTCTGCCCTACTTCCACAAAGGTTTGTCCCATACCTCTATCTGCACCCCAGATAATCAGTGAATCAGTGCAAGGTGAGTGTTATCTTCCTTTGAACTTCAGGAGGTTTTTGATATGTGAAAGGTCACAGTGCCAGTGAGAGGCAGAAGCAGCATTGTCCCTCTGCTACAGAGCCAGGTTTCTTACTAAGCCACAGTGCTTCCTGTCATGCCTCCCTAAGCCCAGAGACAAACATATCCACAGATAGTCATCTAGGAGTCAGCACCATAAAGAGGATTTAAGAATAGTTACTGAGCACCTACAGTGCAACAAGGATTTGCTCAACTAAGAGGATTTAAGTGCAACATAAGCTCTGCGCTCTGAGTCATAATTGAGACAGGGTCAAACAGGTAGACAGTGTGATGCAGTGGGAAGTCAATATTAGCACTATGCACAGGACACTGTAAGGGACAAGGAAGGAAATAATATGCCAGGAGCATTTGAGGAGGCTCTGATAGGAGGCAAAAAAAAAAAAAAGGTTGGGGGGGACAACCAAATCTACTGCTCACAGTTCTGCCTCTACTGGAAGGATTTTCCTTCACTATTTTCTTTCTAGGACACTCCTAATGTTGGCTATAAATATGGTTGGTGTCAGCATATCATGCAAAACCATTTGTACCATGCCTGATTGTTCTCTCCTTAGCCAATTCATCATAAGAAATTGCCCATGAGAGTATACATGTAGACTGAGGGACCAAGGGACAGAAAGCATGCAGAAAGAGAAGTTGTAGAAGTCTGATCTATTCATGCAAATTACTTATGTGTTCAGTACTTGCTCCAGTCCAATCTCTTTAAAGCACTCCCACTTGTTGATGGATTGCTGATGCACACCTTTATGGCATGATGGACCAGCTAACAAACATATAGTTCATGATGGGCAGTTTAGTTACATGGCCATTTGATGTCCTACGGCCAGGCATTCAGACTCTACCAGGGCCCAGTATCAAACCAGGAACTGTTCCTCAAAAAATAGTTACCTGCAACAGAGGAGATACAGACCCAGGGTCTGCATTGTGATTCTCTTACTGGTATTATCCAGAAAGTCCATACTGCGTCTGCATTTGCCACAGAACCTGAGTATTATTGACTCTGTGTCAAACTCCCAAGGGCAGAGCTGCTTGTAGTACATCCTGGACTTTCTGAAATGCCTTTTCTTACTCAGAGTCCACTTAAATCTAGCAGTCATGGGTTACTAAATAAATGTTCCAGAGCAGCACGCTCAAATGTACTATGTATTCTCTCCAAAATCCAAAGAATCCCATCAAGTATTGTTAGTGCTCACAGTTCAAGGTACTTTAACTAGTTTTGTATTTTGGAAATGATAGTCTGACATATTCCAAATGACTGAAGCCCCCAAATCAGCCTCTCTTACATTCTTAGTCCATCTAGGCTAAAGAAAAATATGATGAGATGTGAAGCTGGAAAGGAACAGGGTCTTTTCCTAACATACATTTCAGTCCTGAGACATTTTTTTGCTTCTTGACACCATGAATTATTACTTGATGTCTTTATACATCTCTTACTTCCTTCCCTCTTGTCTTACTTCATTTGTCCTTTGTCTTAGTTAAAACTCTCAGCTGCAAGTAACAGAAACCAAAGGTTGGTTTGAGAAGGAGAATTTACCTGTAAAGTCACGGTGATATCTCACAAAATCCCAGAAGAGGAATGAAGAGCCTCATGATAAATTGAAATGAGAAATTGGAAAGGTATCATAATCCTGGAAGAGACGTCAGCCTCAGCAAGATCTCTCCCTCTCAATCTCACTCCCTTGCATTTAGAAGTCAGAAGACAGCCTCTGCACAGTTGCCCAGTTGACATCACTTCTTTTCCAGCCACTTCAAGACAATAACTGATGATGTCTGAATACCCATTTCAAATATCAGGAGACTGGAATTTTCCCCACTGGGTTATATTTTCATGTTCATCCATGTGTCAATGTATTTGTATGGGGTGGGGGGGATCACATACCATAAACAGGGATGTTGACATTTTCAGAGGAAGTAAGTTGAGTTGACGTCATACAAAACTATTTACTAAAATCTTCTCTCAGTGAAGAAGTTTCTTTCCTTCATTCTAGACTTTTGGGATTTTTTTTTCTTAATTTTCCTCATTGACTTTTAGTATTACATAGACATCTATGCCCAGATGCTGTTAAGTTTATTACATTCTGAATTGACCCTTTTGAGATTTATTAAAGGAATTCATGTTGGAAGAGGAAGTGATTACTAAGGTTGACATGTGGAAAGAGGAGTTAGCCGTGTGAAATGAAATGAAATCTTAATGGCCCTCCATGGTGGTCCCAAGAAAGCTATCCAAGGTGTACAGGCCCTTAGTCAGCCAGAAAAACTCATGCTGTGCTGTGAAGATGCCTTCTCACCTGTGTCAGCAAGACTGCCACAGTCCCTTACCCATGGCTGAGAAGAGACACAGACTTGAGTGTTCAAAGATAAAACTAAATGGGAGCCTATTTCCCACATCCCTGATAGAACTCTTTAGGAGAATGAGTAACAATCCTTAATCTTGCCTTCTCTCACACATAGATAGCACCAGAATATGTAGAGTCTGTTCTTTTAAGGCACTAACCAAATGTATCCTTGACACACTGCTCTAATGTATTGATTAATGTATCCCCTATTGTAAAAAAGTTATATAAACTGTTCTTAGACAAAATGCTGGCAAAATAGTCTGAAAAGAACTCTTTCTTTGATTAAATGTTTTCAGGCCATGGTTCTCAGTAAGAACCTGAATAAACTCTGTCTTTCTTAACACAATAACTGTGTTCATTTCAGCCTACAGCCACTTGCCAAGTTTGGGCTCCTGGTACTGGACCACCAGCCTAGAAAACAGAATCCACCCAGTTTTCTCTGGTGGTGTAGTCAAAGGGCATTGATCAAAGAGTGTTTTTGTTATTTATATCTGTTCAATTTTAGCTGAAAAAGGCATATAGTGAAATGTGGGTTTTTTCCTGATTAACTTGTCAGGAGTTAAACTTTACTTCAGAATAACTAATTTGGAGGGGACTCCAAGGGGGCAACATAAAAAGAGCTTGAACCTACCTCCTCCCACGTATACACCAAGTCTATACCTACACACAGAACGATTCATTCTGGGGAAGAACTGAGGTCTAACTAAACACCTTCTGCACAAGAAGGGATGAAAAGACCACATAAAAAACACAGGAGAGACAGAGACGCAGTAACAAAGGGAGCTCCACCCCAACAACGCAGCCCTGCTGTAGGGAGGGATATCACTGAGGGACTTGAGCACAGATTTGCCTGCTCTGGGGCACAGAAAAAAAAATCTGCAGTTTAAAATGGTTTAAAGACCAACCACCCCTTAAGTGAAGGACACCAGTTTTCAGAACTAAAGCACCTATCTAACAGCAAGGAAACTGCTATAACTCTCTCAAGGACCAGAAGTTCTGTTGAGCACCATTGTTTACGTTCCCCCCACAGACATTGCTAGTGTGGATGGGAGCAGAGTGAGTGAAATCATTTACTAATCATTTATTAGCTCACAACTCAGTGGGTTGGCCATTTGTGCAGTTTTTCTGCCTGTCTCAGGGAGGCTTACCCATTCATCAGCTGTTCAGATGATGGCTTGGCAGGGGCTGGGTGGTCTAGGAGGGATGTACTTACCTGTTGGGTATCTGGCAAGCTGTCAGCTGGAGAGCCTCTTCCACATGGCCTCCACAGCTGGGTAGTTCGCAGACTTGTCCACTTGGTGAGAGTGGAAAAAACGTGGGTGTGAAAGCTGCAATCTCTTGAAGAGTAGGCTGGACACTCTCACAGCATCCCTTCTCCAATGTGACAAGGCCCATCGAAATTTAAGCGATGAGGAAATGAGCCCACCTGTGGAGCCCCAGTACATTTGGGGCCACTTTTCATCTACCACATTATGAGATGGGTCTCAATACATACATTAAAAAGTAAGGAAATATCAAATGACAAAACAAAAACAATTTAGTAACAAGTTTGATATCCTCTATTCAAGGGAAAACAATCCAGGGACTGGGGGAACACAGGGCCTCACAAGCAGTGGAGTGTTCTCCCTGAGGGATTTGGGCCAAGAGGGAGTTTTATGGAGCGGTAGAAGAGGCAAGGAAATGAGGCAGGATTGGCAAGGAGATTGGGGACTTCCTTAGACAGCCAGCAGGTCCTATTTTCTAGGGTTTGGGGGGTAAGAATGAGTTTTACAGAGTGTTAGGAGAGGCAGCATGGAAACAGAGTTGTGGCTGGGAGGTCTGGGATTTCCTTATAAAGCCAGCAGATCTTATTTTCTAGGGTCAGGTGAACCAGCTAAAGCTGAGTTGGGAGTTCGGGTCAGGCGTAGGTCAGCTATGACAGGTGTTTCCCACGAGTGCAGGCTGATTTAGATTTAGATTTGTAACATGGGCCAGGCTTCGGGTTCAGCCTCCATTTTGTAGGTCCCGATATACAAATTAACTTTAGCAAAAGCAAAGGAAGTTACATTCCTAGCTACGCAGTCAGGCTCCGTTGTGAACCAAAAGTCACTTACTAACTTGTTGCTCCTCACAGGCTTTCACCTGGTGATCCCTCCCCTCTAATCATCCTGTGATCTAATCATTCCTGTGGCTCACTCCTTTTCTGTATTCCTTTTTACTGCCTGACACAGCCTAAGGGAGAAGTTCTGATTCGGTTGGGTCGTATCAGTTCATATACAGCATCCGTATCAGAGTTTTCTCACTAGTTCACCTCCAGAAGGTGCCGGCCTGTTTAAAGATTTCTGATTCTCAAAGGGGAGAGGAGAGTCAGCAAGAACTCCCTGCCAAAATCACCTGTTGACATTATCTTTTCCCTAATTCAGCCAGAACAGCTCTTACTCATCCTTCTAGAACAGGCTCAGACCTTCAAGAATTCCTTCCACAACAAAAGCTTCCCCAGCATCCAGAGGCAGAATCAGTGGCTTCCTCCCCTGTGATCTTGTATTATCTCAATTTTTGGACTAGCTAACATCTTACAGGAATACAGACAGAACACTGGGAAGGGTGGGCAAGGTTATAGAAACATTTCTGGTGGGCAAAATGAACTCAGATTGAAATTTCCTGAAGGTTGCCTCTTGTGGTGTTTACTTCTAAAGCCCTTCAAATATGGTTATTGCCTCAGCCTCATAGCTCTCACAATGCTGACAGAAGACAAGTCCTAGCGCATTGTTAAATTACTTAAACAAGGAGGCCATTAGACTGAGGTGGCTCTAATGCTGTGGCAGCCTACTTACGTAACAAAATCTAAGGCTGTAAATGCCTCAAGGTTATGATATCAAAACCTAAGGACAACTGATCACAAACAGCCACTTAGGCTTTATGCTATAGCCAATCCATAATGTCCGTGCTTTGCTTCCTGCTTTTCTCTGTCAAATCTCTCCCCAGCTCCTGTTGGTAGAGCCCTCCTAACCACTTCCAATTTGGTGCTGCCTGGTGGAACTGATTTTTGCTCAAACTTTAAAAAATTTTTGACATAACTCAGTTTATCCTTTAACAACAGAGTAACCTCAGAAGTTAATTGATTGCCTAAAGTCACACACACAAGGGCAAAGACGTAGCCCATTGAGATGTATTTCTGAGTGGTTCTCAAATGGGCTCACTGGAAATATGACTTATATAATAGTCTTTAGTTCCATTATGCTAATATTCTCTGACTTGCATTCCTACTGAGTCTAAAATAATAGCTATTTCCTTCTACATCAGTTTCAGAAATGTAATTCATTGATTTGTTGATGACTCATTATAAACAATGAATTTCAGCTTTAATAAATAAGGGAACCTTGTTGGAATCAGAAAATCAATTTTCAGCATGTTAATATTGTAGGGGAGGAAAAATTCTTCCTTCCTCCCTTTTAGGTTCTGTGGCTGGTCTAAAAATTAAACTGACATAAGACAGATGAGAAGAAAAACAATTTTAATTATGTTCATACCGAAAAAAGAGCCTCAAGAAGGTGGCAGACGATCAGGATCCATATACCACCCTGAGCTCAGGAAAGGGATAGGGGTCTGGAATGTCCGAGGGGGGGAAGGCAGTTCATGGGAAGGTGAAAAAAGAAAAGAGGAAATGTTTGATAAACGAAGTTTGCCCTGCCAAGTAGGTAAGTCTCCCAGATGAACTTCTATTGTCAGCTCTCTTCCTGGAACAGGCCTACTTTCTAATGTCAATGACCCTCACAAAAGGATAACTTCTACTCTGTTTTTAAAGCTTCCCCTGTATCTGCAATTTCTCAGAATTATCCTTACACCAAAGAGGCATATTTTAGAGTACCAAATTCTGCTACCCTTCGATATTTTACTTCCTTTATTAGAGCTGGAAGGAAGAAGCAACTAACTTTTCAAAAATAGAGAAAGCAATAAAACCAAGAGCTGGTTCTTTGAAAAAATAAACAAAATAGATAAACCCATAGCCAGACTCATTAAGAGGAAAAGAGAATCTACACACATAAACACAATCAGAAATGAGAAAGGAAAAATCACGACAGACCCCACAGAAATACAAAGAATCATAAGAGAATATTATGAGAATCTATATGCTAACAAGCTGGAAAACCTAGAATAAATGGACAACTTCTTAGAAAAATACAACCTTCCAAGACTGACCAAGCAAGAAACAGAAAACTAAACAGACCAATCACCAGTGACGAAATCGAATTGGTAATCAAAAAACTACCCAAGAACAAAACCCCTGGGCCTGATGGATTCACCTCTGAATTCTACCAGACATATAGAGAAGAAATAACACCGATTCTCCTTAAAGTTTTCCAAAAAATAGAAGAGGAGGGAATACTTCCAAACTCATTCTATGAAGCCAGCATCACTCTAATACCAAAACCGGCAAAGACCTCACCAAAAAAGAAAATTACAGACCAATATCCCTGATGAACGTAGATGCAAAAATACTCAACAAAATATTAGCAAATCGAATTCAAAATACATCAAGAGGATCATACACCATGATCAAGTGGGATTCATCCCAGGGATGCAAGGATGGTACAACATTCGAAAATCCATCAACATCCACCACATCAACAAAAAGAAGAACAAAAACCACATGATCATCTCCATAGATGCTGAAAAAGCATTTGACAAAATTCAGCATCCATTCCTGATTAAAACTCTCAACAAAATGGGTATAGCGGGCAAGTACCTCAACATCATAAAGGCTGTATATGACAAACCCACAGCTAACATCATACTTAACGGCGAGACGCTGAAAGCTTTTCATCTAAGATCTGGAACAAGACAAGGATGCCCACTCTCTCCACTGTTATTCAACATAGTACTGGAGGTCCTAGCCACAGCAATCAGACAAAACAAAAGACATACAAGGCATCCAGATTGGTAAAGAA
>JAVSCE010001845.1:0-31469 GCA_032199065.1 Smutsia gigantea | reverse complement strand
AGAAAACAGGTAACCCAAAGATAATAACTGTGAGAAGCATCTACCACCTCTGAGAAAATAAAAGAGAAAAGATTGCGGTAACCCGGGACCTAGGAGCTAGGAAAAGGTACTGGCTGAGCTGGTACTCAGACTTTGGTTACCAACCAACTGTTCCTGCTAACCTAGGATCTCAGAGGAGGGACTCTACAAAGCTGGAGCTCAGATCTCTGAGGGAGTAGGAACATCTGGCTACTTCTGGTACCTTTGAGTAGGCACAAGAGCCTTGTTCCAGGAATGCCAAAAAGAAAGGGGGGGGATGGGTGTGTGTGTGTGTGTGTGTGTGTGTGACAAAACCACAGTCTGTACCGCTGACTTCAATCTCTCTAGTCTTTTATTAGTTGAATCTAACAGGAAGCCAACTGGCAAAGAAGTCTAGAAAATACAGTTTTCAAAGTTCTGCCATAGCTATGTAGAATACAAAAGGATGTATTTATAGCTGAAAGACCAAATAGATAAATAACCGGTAAACATAACTAAAAAGAACAATAAGGCACTACAAAAATTTCTTTGGGTTTCAGATAACATTTCTCAAGTCCACCTCAATCCATCAGTATATATCATGATTAAATTGTGTTCCTTATATGAATTGAGGCTTTTAATAATGAAAGGAAATGGGTTGTTACATAATTCTTACACTGACTACCCAAAAACCACGTCCATTTCTAGTGGTCACCTTCTCTTCGCCTTCTTGAAGTATCCAGTCTTACTCTGCATCTGAATGAGCAGACTGGTTTTTCTTCGTGACGCATGTGTTTCCTAAAGCCCAGTAAAAAGTCAAACAGCTGCAGATGGGTGTCTTGAAACTCCCAGAGAGATCGTTGAACAAGCAAGCCTCCCTGTGAGCAGAAAAGTTCTCAGATTACTAGGGCTTTCATTCATTTACTGAATCAGAATGAGATCGAGGCATTTAAATCCTTCCTTTGAGAACTGAGTCATAGGACCTTATGCCATTTACCTGATGTCTACTCTATGGAATAGTCTAGTGTTGTTGGGCAGCTAGACTGGATGGAGTGTAAAATTATTTCCAGTATGCTAACCTGACCTGTAATACTTTCAGTGATATGCGTATTCCAGGGATTGTGTATTTGTATTGCAATAAAAATTAAACCTGAAAGAATTGAGTATCGTCCAAAATTGTTTTCTGGGTTCCTAAGCTGGCAAATCAAAGATCAAGACTGAATCAAGGAGCTTAGAGAAAGAAACCTGAGCTGAAGCAGCTTAAAGTGATTGGTCATCATCAATTAATTAACATTTTAACAACTGTGTATTTATTTGGGGAACTTCATGGAGAGTTAGCCTTCCTCCTAAGGGGATAAGCCAAGATTATCACTTGTCTTGATGAAAGGGAGGATAAGAAAAGAACTGGATCATTGTACACTTAAGTAGATTTGCAGGTGTTTTGAATGACTATATCCAAAGCACATTGGATAATGGACTATATCAATGTTTGTGTGATGGGAGCAGATTCAGACATCCTACAGTATTCCCACCTTCTCTTGTAGTCTGTTCAGTATAAAAATATTTAGAGGGAAGCATGGAAGGTACGGTGATCAATTCTCAGTCATGAAAAACCTGGGGTGAATAGCTAACACTGGCTAACAAACCAATGTGTAAAATAATCCTGATCGTTTGAAATAATGAGAATTAATCAAGATGAATTTTAGTGCGATAAACACAAAGGGAAAATATGAAATGTGGGAGGTATGGTTTTTTAACACTAGAACTTCTCCAAAGGAATTGTCTACAAGAACAAAATGATTTAATGATGGAATGTGTCCGCCAGTCGAATTAGTTCTGCGTAGGCTACACTGTGCAGGTGCTCCACGTCAAAGGAGAAAAGGATCCCACCACTCTTCATACCTGAGGTAGCAGGTGAAGGGTAGTCTCTGTTCCTGGTGATCATCCATACTCGAATCAATCCACTTATGACCAGTTCTGACTATACCTCCCACAGGCACCGTTCTCAGGTGCCCTGACAACCATTGCTAAGTATCTAGGTGTGGGTCAGGCCCAGTGACTCAGGAGCACATTTGTTGGTCTTGTTTTACTTTCCTTCCATCAAGCTTCTTGTCCATAAGTTTTAGGGAAACTATGGAACATTTTAGCAGGCTGCCAGACAATGAGTTCCACCCCCTATTATGACATCCCTAAGAGTTTTGTAAAATGTCTGATGTCCCAAATTTATGAGAATGTATGCACTGGAGTCCCTTTTGGGTTTCTTTCCTTCTGTCAACAACAGTAACAGCACCAATAACTATCATTTCCTCACTGTTGTGCCAAAGACATGCAATAACTCATTATGAAGATGAGTAAGCTCAGGCGCTTAGATACATGAGCAGTATGCCTAAACCCACCTAGCTAGTCAATGCTGGAGGCAGGGCTTAAATTCAGGCCATCAACTCCATAGAAGCGTCTCTGCATATAGTTTGGAAAGAGCTATGCACTGGATATGGGCTGTTTAGGTCCTAGGACAGGTCTGCCTTACCTAACATTGTGATGAAACACTTTGCTTTTCTGGGGCCCCACTTTCTCATCTGTAAATTGGGTTGCCTGGATGGAATGGTCAGTAAGATCTTTTGCAGATCCAATCCTCTAACTCCAGTTCTTTGGGAACTTGGATGTCTTTTCTCTTTAACTCAGTGGAATTGAAGAATCAACAAGAACCTGCCTCTGAAAATAACTACTTCTAGGAGAAAATGTCAGTGTTAATCACCCCAGTTTTAAAGGCAAGAGGTAATAAGAACAGAAGGAATCAATTCCCTGATACAATTTTGAAGAAGGATATCAAACATTCAATGTATAAATTAGTTATTTCTCCTTTGGGTAGATCTCAAAATTATTCTAAGAGGTTTGGTTTTTTAATCTCCTAGATATGTCAGAGGATGTCAAATGAAATTGTGTTCAGCTTCTCAAAATTTTGGCTAAAGCTCGAAAACTGAGAAAAAATTGGTTATAAGTGCCTGCACGTTCTATAGAGAGCTGCTAGCAAAAAATATGTCCGAAAACTGAATATTTGGTATGAAAAGTCAGTGACTGCAAGGGGGCATAAGGAGAGCTTTTGTGGGGCTGCTAGTGTTTTGGGTGCTCTTTATATGAGTGTGTTAACTGCAAAAACTCAATAAGCTCTACTTTTGTGGGGTGAGGGCTTTTCAGGGTTTATGTTGTATGTCAATAAAATCTTTACCAAAAAAAATGTATCAGAAAGGTTCAGCTACTAACAACTTCAGTCAGTCACCTCCAGGATATATGAGAAGATTAAATATTTGCAAATGTTACCGAATAAAATCATCAAGGTAGAGAGTTGTCAATCAAATAGGAAGTGCCTAAAACCTCTGATGACCCTCCTCTCCAGTATATTTGAGTCTTTCATCCTCTGTATCCTGTACATATTTTTATTCTACCAATCAAGAGACTAAAAAGTGCCCCAAGATCATTTCAGTGTAGAGTTTTTGCCAGGGAAACCTAATCGAAAAGTGAAATGGCAAAACTAATTTGCACTGTTACATTCCTGACCCTGAACATCTCTTCCCTAGAGAATCTGCATTCAAAAATAAGACCCCTGGGACAAGAAATGCAGAAAAACAGAAAGAAATCCCTAAATGATGGAAAAGGAGGCACGAGGAAAAGAGATATTTGGGGTTTAGGATTGTTTTTTTCATATGAACGCTTATTCTGCTTTGCTATAGATTAATCTTTTCTAGGCTTGGTACAGTTTTTTTATTGAAATATAGTTGATATACAATATTGCTTTCAAGTATACAACAGTGATTCAACAGTTATCTACATTATTAAATGCCCACCCCAACTAGTGCAGTTACTATCTGTCAACGTAGAATGGTATTATGGTATTATTAACTATAATCTCTATGCTGTACTTTCATCCTCATGACTAATATATATCATAGTTGAGATTTCATGCCTCTTTATCTCCTTCAATTACTTCACCCAGCCCCAACCCCTCCCTGATGTTAACCACCAGTTACTTCTTAGTGTCTGTAAGTCTATTTCTGCTTTGTTTTGTTTTGCTTTGTTTTAGATTCCACATATAAGTGAAATCATATGATATTTTCCTTTCTCTGCCTGACTTACTTCATTTAGCATTGTAATGCCTAGGTTCGTGCATGTTGCAAATGGCAATATTTCTTTCCTTTTTTTATGGCTGAATATTGTTCTGTTCTATATATGTATCATATCTTCTTTATCCATTCACCTATTGATGGACACTTTGGTTGCTTCCTTCTCTTGGCTATTGTAAATAATGTGGCAGTAACATAGGGAGGCCTGTATCTTTTTGAATCAGTGATTTTATTTTCTTTGGGCATTTGGTAGAGTTTTAATATAGACCAGAAGCCCCACTTCTTATAAACACTTACGTATAAATTAATATATTTGAGTGTAAATAGTGGAGTAAATAAAAACAAGGAATCATGACCATTTTCAAGATTGTGTTGAATAGAAAGTACAGAAACTTATTCATTCAACAAATTTCCTATTGAGGACTTATAATGTCCCAGTCACTAGGGACAGTGCCATGAACAAAATGAGAGACATAGTCTCTTCTCTCTTGGAATCTTACATTTGGCAAGGGCGAAGTTCATTAAAAAATTGTCACCCAAATATTTCATTATAAGCTTTAATAATGCTGTAAAGCAAAGTGCAAATACTTGATATCTTTAAGGAAATGGTGTTTAAAAAGTGATGGATACTATAATCTTAGAATCTGATTTTTAAAATAAATTTCAAAGAAAAATGCAGCTCAACTAAGCTTTACTATTACACTTAGTGTTCTTTATTCCTTTTTTGTGTGTCTAAGAGGTATGTTAATACTAATAGCATAGTGTATCCATTACTGTATATCTGATGCTTCTCTTTTTAAGAAAGCATTTCTGTTTATATTATTGTGAAAGTTGTGTTGCCACAGCTACAAGACATTTATTTGGATCATTTGTTCTTAATTGAAAGGGAGATTGCAATTTGTCGAGAATCAATAGTTTTGCCAATTAATTGACTTACTTTTTAAATGAATCAGTGTTAAAGTTAGTTTTGAATAATGAACTCTTATCTTGGCTTCATGTTTATTTTTTACTTAAATATAATGCATGGCTGGGCACAAATGGAAAAGTTTTACATTATTCTGCTTTCAGCATCAGGAAAAACAAAATCCTAAAAGAAATACTTTTTAATCACTGTAATTTCCAAATACTGAAAATTATTTATCTAAAACAATTAGAGATTTCTCAGAGAGTTAAGGGGTTAATAATTGGTAACGATGGGCCTGAATACCCCATTTTGGAAATCCAAAATTATGTTGTCTCTGGATGATTTATTCTGCACTTACTTATTGAAAATATAAGTTAATCAAAATTCAAGTTCATTGGGCATCTATTTTATTGGGCTTTGCTTGCATAAATGTCATTATTCTTGCTATTAAAATAATATGTAAATTTCAAGCAGTAAAACATTATCCAGTGATCACAAACAGATTTCTGAGGAGATATTTAATCAGCCATTCATCCCCATTTTTTTCCTTGCTGTCTCAAGTCCTTTTCTGAGGAGCGTTTGACACCTCTGAACTTCACAATATGTTATATACAGTTAAATCTGTCTCATGTTACATAATACATACATAAGGTTCTGTTATTCTCACTTGATAATCCTTTTGATTTTTTTCTTCTTTGGTCATTGTGACCAAATTCTTTTGGAAAATTAGTATTTATTTTTGTTACTTTAGGTCATGAGACTTCATTGCATAGTAAAGAAAGAAAGCAAGCAAACAAAAATATTTCCTATCTTCACCTGGCTTCCAGATTTTTCTCTTAACATTGCTCTGTATAATCAGATCTGAGCTTTCCTATGTCTCACCAGTTGCAACTGTAGGTAAAATCAGTAATGAGTTACTTTTTGATGGTTTCTTCAGCGATAATGCAGCACCTTTAGTCACAAGTCTCCCCTTCACCTCACTGCCTCATTTTCTTGTCCGGGTATTTTCGGGACATCTCCAGGACTTCTTTGTAAGGCCAGGGACTATAGATTTGGGAGTATGTCTTTGGTTCCCTCATCTTCCCTCACCTGCCCTCTTTCCTGTATTTAGGATTTAGGGGTTGTCTATGAAGTCACTCAAAGGTGACACCTCATCACTGCCATTGTTTTCAGTCCCTTCCACCAGAACCCTGATATCTGGACCAAATTTCACAATGAAGAATCCTCAAGGTTCCAAGGAGGTTTCATGTTCCTGAGAGCCCTCTGGGAACTGAGATGAAGAGAGTGATTATTACCCCTTCTGTTTCACATTTTGTCACAAGGCACCAAAGCAGTGTTTTATGGTGCCATTGTCACTCAGAATCCCTCATAAAAACAAGTGAAATCACTTTCTGCATCTCCATCCGGCTTTAGTAAGAGCTGGTTTGTCACTATGCCCCATGGGTAATAAATGAGTATTTTAGACAAAATACCATCTGGCCTTTACCATGTCAATACCTACAACCCCAAGTAGGATGAGCACCCTGCTCCCCAACAAAATCCATACATTTAGCCAAAGCATGCGATACAAATAACATAAATCAATCCTTGGTAGCCCTATCTACTGCCAATGAGATACTTGAAAAAGTAAGGAGTTTCTCTTTACTATCATGCCCTCCTCTCATGCTCAATTCATGTTTAAAATCTCTTTATGCTTTGCCTTTTTTCTCCAAAGCCAACTGTATCAGTATAGAGCTCCAGTATATTAGTATATGACCTTCATTTAAAACTTGATAGATACAGAGATTCAAGATAGCAGCGTGAAAGATGAGATGGAGAACTCCTCCTAAAACCACAGACAGTGCAAAAATATAGTTAATACAACTAACCCTAAAATCGCAACATGAAAGAAGGCTGAACCAGACTGCATGCAGACCTCACGAACACAGCACACCTTACAAAATAGGGTTACATACGAAAGTCTTGATACAGCAGGACCCGAGCCCTTCCCCCACCCCAGCTCACCGGCAGAAGGAAGAGAAATGGAGGAGGGAGGTAGTGGAAGCCTAGGACTGCTGAATACCTAGCCCTGGAGATCTCCTTTGCGAGCAGAAACCTACTAGTGTGTGGTGCTCGGGAGGACGGGGACCTGGGAGAGGCGGAGTGCTTGAGAAACAGATTCTGGCCATTTGTGGAGGACGGGATCCACACCCAGCTGCTCTGGGACTAAGGAAAGACGGGCAATCTGACAGGCTTCCTAGCAGCGAGAGGGCTGCTGAAGGGGCAGGGTTTGCACGGAGCTTGCTGCACGGGAAAACGGATAGGGGGACAAGGTTGTCTGGGCATGCTCTGCCCAGCAGATTGGGAACTTTGAGGAGTTTCAGGTGCTCCATCCCCCTGGCTGGCTACTCAGCTCCAAGGCCCCCCACTGTGATACGCAGCCTGCCGAGCCTTCCTCTTGGCCTGACAGCACCTGCTCGCAAACTGGCACTCACTGTGCTGGCATCAGGCCAGTCAGAGGGAGGCCTCACCTACAACAGCTAGGGACGCAGAGCACAGAGGCTTTCATCTGTGTGCTCAGCCCACTGGCTCTCATATGTGACACAGGCACTGCAGGCGGGATTCAAGAAAAGGCTCTTTCCTCCCCGCAGGCACCAGCTCCGTTCTCCTTTGACCCCCAACCTCACTCTAGGGACCGAACAGCTCCAGAGACAGGAGCTTCTGGGCACTAGAGGGCACCACACAGAAATATGAAATGTCAGAAGAACATGGTTCAAAATTTCATAAACCCCAGAAAAAGAGCGAAATGAAACTGAACTCACCAATCTTCCTGAAAGAGAGTTCAAAATAAAAATCATAAATCTACTTATGGAGGTACAGAAAAATATTCAAGAACTCAGGAACGAATTTAAGACAGAGATTCAATCATTAAGAAATTCCATATCTGAAATGAAACATACAATGGAGGGATTTAAGAGCAGATTACATGTAGTAGAAGAGACAGTAAATGGAACATAACTTAGAGAAGAGGAATACAAAGAAGCTGAGGTACAGAGAGAAAAAAGAATCTCTAAGAATGAAAGAATATTGAGAGAACTGTGTGACCAATCCAAACAGAACAATATTTGCATAATAGGGGTAGCAGAAGAAGAAGAGAGAGAAAAAGGGATAGAAAGTGTCACTGAGGAGGTAATTGCTGAAAACTTCCCCAATCCGGGGATGGAGATAGTCTCTCAAGCTATGGAGACACACAGATCTCCCAACACAGGGGACCCAAGGAAGACAACATCAAGACATATAATGATTAAAATGGCAAAGATCAAGGATAAAGACAGACTTTTAAAAGCAGTTAGAGAGAGAAAAAAGATCACTTACAAAGGAAAACCCATCAGGCTATCTTTCTCAACAGCAACCTTACAGGCCAGAAGGGAGTGGCATGATATATTTAATGCAATGAAACAGAAGGGCCTTGAACCAAGATTACTTTACCCGGAAAGGTTATCATTTAAATTTGAAGGAGGGATTAAATAATCTTCAAATAAGCAAAAGCTGAGAGAATTTACCTCCCACAAACCACCTCTACAGTGCATTTTCGAGGGACTCCTATAGATTGAAGTATACCTAAGACTAAATAGATGTCACCCAAGGGATAGAAAAAGAGTACAGAATATGATTTATAACATACAAAGAGTGGAGGAGGAAGAAAAGGAGGAAAAAAAAAGAATATTTAGGTTGTATTTGTAATAACATATGAAGTGAGTTAAATTAGAATGTTAGATAGTAAGGGAATTACCCTTGAACCTTTGGTAACCACGAATCTAAAGCCTGCAATGCCAATAAGTACATAGCTGTCGATAATCACCCTAAATGTAAATGGTCTGAATGCACCAATCAAAAGATGTAAAGTCACTGAATGGATAAAAAAACAAGACCCATCCATGTGCTGCCTACAAGAGACTCATGTAAAACCCAAAGACGTATGCAGACTGAAAGTAAAGAGATGGAAAAAGATATTTCATGCAACTAATAGGGAGAAAAAAGCAGGAGTTTCAGTACTTGTATCAGAGAAAATAGACTTCAAAACAAAGAAAGTCACAAGAGACAAAGAAGAACATTACATAATGATAAAGGGGTCATTCCAACAAGAGGACATAACTATTATAAATATCTATGCACCCAACACAGGATCACCTACATATGTGAAACAAATACTAACAGAATTAAAGGGGGAAATAGAATGCAATGCATTCATTTTTGGAGAATTCAACACACCTCTCACTCTAAAGGACAGATCAACCAGACAGAAAATAAATAGAGGCACTGAACAATGTATTAGAACAGGTGGACCTAATGATCATCTTCAGAACACTCCATTCAAAAGAAACAGGATACACGTTCTCCTCAAGTGCAAAAGGAACATTTTCAAGAATAGATCATATACTAGGCCACAAAAAGAGCCTCTGTAAATTCAAAAAGATTGAAATTGTACCAACCAGCTTCTCAGATTGCAAAGGTATGAAACTAGAAATAAATTGTACAAAGAAAATGAAAAAGCCCACAAACACATGGAGGCTTAATAACATGCTCCTAAATAATCAATGGATCAATGGCCAAATAAAAACAGAGATCAAGCAATATATGGAGACAAATGACAACGATAATTCAACACCACAAAATCTGTGGGATGCAGCGAAGGCCATGGTAAGAGGGAAATATATTGCAATAGAGGCCTACCTCAGGAAAGAAGAACAATCCCAAATGAACAGTCTAAACTCACAATTAATGAAACTAGAAAAGGAAAAACAAATGAGGCCAAAAGTTAGTATAAGGAGGGACATAATAAAGATTGAAGCAGAAATAAATAAAATCTAGACGAATAAAGCAATAGAAAGAATCAGTGAAAGCAGGAGCTGGTTCTTCAAGAAAATAAACAAAATAGATAAACCCCCAGCCAGACATGTCAACAAAAAAAGAGTCTACACACATCAACAGAATCAGAAATGAGAAAGGAAAAATCACTATGGACACCACAGAAATACAAAGAATTATGAGAGAATAGTATGAAAAATTATATGGTAACAAACTGGATAACCTAGAGAAAATGGACAACTTTCTAGAAAAATACAACCTTCCAAGGCTGACCCAGGAAGAAAAAAATATCTGAATAGACCAATTACCAGCAAAGAAATTGAATTGATAATCAAAAAACTACCTAAGAACAAAACCCCCACACCAGATGGTTTCACTGATGAATTTTATCAAACATGTAGTGAAGATCTAACACCCATCCTCCTTAAAGTTTTCCAAAAAGTAGAAGAGGAGGTAATACTCCCAAACTCATTCTACGAGGCCAACATCACTCTAACATGAAAATCAGGCAAAGACACCACAAAAAAAGAAAATTACAGACCAATATCCCTGAAGAACATAGATGCAAAAATACTCAACAAAATATTAGCAAACCGAATTCAAAAATACATGAAAAAATCATCCATCATGATCAAGTGTGATCCATCCCAGGGATGCAAGGATGGTACAATGTTTGAAAATCCATCAACATCATCCACCATGTCAACAAAAAGAAGGACAAAAACCACATGATCTTCTCCATAGATGGTGAAAAAGCATTTGACAAAATTCAACAGCCATTCATGATAAAAACTCTCAACAAAATGGGTATAGAGGGCAAGTACCTCAACATAATAAAGGCCATATATGACAAACCCACAGCCAACATTATACTTAACAATGAGAAGCTGAAAACTTTTCCTTTAAGATTGGGAACAAGACAAGGATGCCCACTCTCCCCACTATTATTCAACATATTTCTAGAGTTCCTAGCCACAGCAATCAGACAACCCAAAGAAATAAAAGGCATCCAGATTGGTAAGGAAGAAGTCAAACTGTCCCTGTTTGCAGATGACATGATAGTGTACTTAAAAAACCCTACAGAATCCAATCCAAAACTACTAGATCTAATATCTAAATTCAGTAAAGTTGCGGGATACAAAAATAATACACAGAAATCTGTTGCATTCCTATACACTAACAATGAACTAGCAGAAAGAGAAACCAGGAAAACAATTCCATTCACAGTTGCATCCAAAAGAATAAAATATCTAGGAATAAACCTAACCAAAGAAGTGAAAGACCTATACTCTGAGAACTACAAGACACTCATGAGAGAAATTAAAGAACATACCAATAAATGGAAACACATCCCATGCTCATGGATAGGAAGAATTAATATTGTCAAAATGGCCATCCTGCCTAAAGCAGTCTACAGATTCAATGCAATCCCTATCAAAATACTAACAGCATTCTTCAATGAACTAGAGCAAATAGTTCTAAAATTCATATGGAACCACAAAAGACCCCGGATAGCCAAAGCAATCCTGAGAAGGAAGAATAAAGTGGGGGGAATTATGCTCCCTGACTTCAAGCTCTACTACAAAGCCATAGTAATCAAGATGATTTGGTACTGGCACAAGACAGACCCATAGACCCATGGAACAGACTAAAGAGCCCTGATATAAACCCAACCATATATGGTCAATTAATATATGATAAAGGAGCCTTGGATATACAATGGGGAAATGACAGCCTCTTCAACAACTGGTGTTGGCAAAACTGGACAGCTACATGGAAGAGAATGAAACTGGATTACTGTCTAACTCCATACACAAAAGTAAACTCGAAATGGATCAAAGACCTGAATGTAAGTCATGAAACCATAAAACTCTTAGAGAAAAACAGGCAAAAATCTCTTGGACATAAACATGAGCAACTTCTTCATGAATATATCTCCCTGGGCAAAGGAAACGAAAGCAAAAATGAACAAGTGGGACTATATCTAACTAAAAAGCTTCTGTACAGTAAAGGACACCATCAGTAGAACAAAAAGACATCCTACAGTATGGGAGAATATATTCATAAATTACATATCCAATAAGAGGTTGACATCCAAATTTTATAAAGAGCTCATGCACTTCAACAAACAAAAATCAAATAGGCCTATTAAAAAATGGGCAGAGGAGCTGAACAGACACTTCTCCAAAGAAGAAATTTAGGTGGCCAACAGGCACATGAAAATATGGTCCACATCACTAATCATCAGAGAAATGCCAATTAAAACCACAATGAGATATCACCTCACACCAGTTAGGGCAGCCTTCATCCAAAAGACAAACAACAAGAAATGTTGGTGAGTGTATGGAGAAAGGAGAACCCTCCTACACTGCTGGTGGGAATGTAAATTTGTTCAACCATTATGGAAAGCAGTATGGAGGTTTCTCAAAAAACTCAAAATAGAAGTACCATTTGACCCAGGAATTCCACTCCTAGGAATTTACCCTAAGAATGCAGCAGCCCAATTTGAAAAAGACATATGCACCCCTATGTTTATCACAGCACTATTTACAATAGCCAGGAAATGAAAGCAACCTAAGTGTCCATCAGTAGATGAATGGATAAAGAAGAGGTGGTACATATACACAATGGAATATTATTCAGCCATAAGAAGAAAATAAATTCTACCATTTGCAACAACATGGATGAAGCTAGAGGTTATTATGCTCAGTGAAATAAACCAAGCCAAAAAAGACAAGTATCAAATGATTTCACTCATGTGGAGTATAAGAACAAAGCAAAAACTGAAGGAAAAAAACAGCAGCAGACTCACAGAACCCAAGAATGGACTAACAGTTACCAAAGGGAACGGGACTGGGAAGATGGGTGGGAAGGGAGGGAAAAGGGGGAAAAGGGGTATTACGATTAGCACATATAATGTAGCGGGGAGGGGATATGGGGAAGGCAGTATAACACAGAGAAGACAAGTAGTGACTCTATAGCATCTTTCTACGCTGATGGACTGTGATTGTAATGGGTTATGTGGTGGAGACTTGATAATAGTCAGAGTCTAGTAACCATAATTTTGCTCATCTAATTGTACATTAATAATACCAAAGTAAAAAAAAAATGAAAGAAAAGAAATACTTGATAGATATAACTTAGGCAAGACCTTCGTAAAACAACTAAAAGCATTTAAGTCCTGAGACCACCAAGGCTTACAGGTTCCAGAAGAGTTACCGAACACATGGTCCACTCCAGCATCAGCGGAGTTGGGAAGGTTTTTTCAAAGGAGTCAATTCTCATGAAAGCTCATAGAGTTTAAATTTCTATGTTAAAACATTTTCTCCAATTTTCTCCACGTTCACCTACCTTTAAATTCATACTTCTACACCCATCACCCTAGCAATTCACATTATGGTCAGGCTTGTGTCACCACTGCCTACCAAGCGAAAAGGAAGAATGAAACTGTAGATACAGCCTTCTACTACAAAACAGAGGAGGTACAGAAATCCTCTTAAAGTACAGTATCAGTAGACAAGGTGAGCCTCCATATTTTGAGGAAATAAGGGGAAGGGAAAGAATTGTAGCTAAGTTTTGAAATCTTAATCACAAAAGATACCAGCATTCCAAAATAATAAAGGATGTAGCATGTTGTTATGATTGCAGGATATTTCTGATTTTTATTATACTTTGGAAACCAAAGTGTTAAAATAAATAGAACGAAATGGATTTGAAACAGCTACTGGTCCTCGCTGAATGACCAGAAAAGTACATATTAGTTCTGCATGAGTAATACCCTCTATAAACCTCCCCAAAAATGAGGATACTGATGTAGAAAGTAGGAACAAGTAGTTAGAACCATATTACAGCAACTGTTTTCAGGACACAGAAGTATGGTCCTGATATGTAAATGAATTTACTCATAGGGACATGTGTTGGTTAATTGTCTGGGTTCAAGAATCCACAGGGATAAAAAGACATACAACAAAACCCATGCCCTTCAGGGCCATAAAACTTGGTTAAGAAACAAAATATAATCTAGAGGTATTTTGAAACTCCGAAGAAACAATAAAGAAGTCATAGAGCAGTCAGATTTAGAGTAACTACCAATTTAATGGAATGAGTATTCCTAATGCAGTTCCAAAGGAAGGAAAGATCACTTACTCTAGGTGGGATTAAGGAAGATTTCTAGGAGAAAGTGATAGCTAGGATTTATGGGTGGAGGTATTCGAAAGGTGGTTGGAAAGTTAGAAGAAAAGTGACAGAGGAGGCATTCAAGACATGAACAAAGTATAAACAGTTTTTCAAAGACTGGAAAAATTGTTTAATTAGAACAGAAGGCTCATGTTCATTAAAGACAAATGGAAAGGGGTTTGGCCTTGCCCTTAGACTGTGGCCTTGAAATTTGTTGGTATTTTCCTAGCACTGTGATGCTTTGAATAATTTTCTTTAAGTGTTTTATCTAGTATTTCTCTTTGTTTTAAGTGTGAGGGTGGTCTAAGTAACCTATCCTCCCATTACCGGAAATGGGTAAATGGATATTGAATAACTTAATAATTAACCCATCTTTTTTAGATGTCAGCTATATCCAAGTCACTATACTAGATTCCAGAGATACAAAGTTGAACTAGATGCAGTCCCTGTTCTTAAGCGTATGGTGTACTAGAAAAGACAGTACAGTGTGATGTGTTACACTTTGGGTATGTAGGGTTTACTGATTTCATACTGTTTGAGATCTACTGATTGGGTGTTCCCCATATTAGATCTCCACTGCAAAATAAAAGATTTGAGGCAACTGTTTAGATTACAAAGCCATGGGAACATGGATGGAAAGGAATTGATATGATCTTTAAATTCATATCATCTGTACCACATGATCCAGCAATCACACTCCTTGATATTTACCTCCATTATCCCCAAAATTAAAAACTTATGTCCACGCAAAACCTTCACACAGATGTTTACAGCAGCTTTATTCATATTGCCAAAACTTGCAAGCAACCAAGACGTCCTTCATTAAATGAATGGATAAACTGTGGTGCCTTCCAACAATGGAATATTATCCAACACTAAAAAGTGATTAACTGTTAAGCCATGAAAAGACATGCAGGAACTTTAAGTGTACAGTACTAAATGAAAGAAGCCAACCTGGGAAGGCTACATACTGCCTGATTCCAACTACATGACATTCTGGAAAAGGCAAAACTGTAGAGACAGTAGAGATAGGTGGCCTGCCAGGGGTTTGGAGTAGGGGAATGAATAGGCAGAGCACAGAGGATTTTGGGGACTGTGAAACTATATTGTAAGAAATGCTCTCTACCTCATCCAAACTGAATGAGTGGACCCAGAGACAAAGAGAACAGCGGAGCAAGGCTTTAATGGTGCTCTCGCTCAAGATCTGGTGTCTGGTGAGCAGGCACACTCAGAGCAATTACAACAAGCAATTTATTCCTTAGCACGTGAGTCCCTCACCTGGTTCCCCATTGGCTGAATACTACAGGGTTCACATTCTTTCCTGGATATCACCTAAGCAGGTTATATCCATATTAGGCTTTCTTTACATTTGTCTTAATTTTATTGGCTTGTCCAAAACTTCTTTTTCCCCCAAATATGCACAGTCCGTTCCTTCTCAATTTCCTTCCCCCTCCCAGCCTCAGCAACTTCGTTGCACATACTTCACCATGTGAGCTTTTTGTCAATATATTAACTCCTTTGGGAATAAATTGCATTTAGTTTTATGCCATTTCTAACATTTATGATACCGTAATGATGGATACATGTCATTACATTTGTCCAAACCCATAGAATATGCAACAGCAAGCATGAACCCTAATGTAAACTGGATTCTGGTTTTGATGTGTTAATGTAGGTTCATTGATTTTTAACAAGTGCCCCACTCTGGTGAGTGATGTTGATAATGATGAAACTGTGCATGTGTGGGAACAGGTAGTAGAGGGGAACTCTCTACTTTCCTCTCAGCTCTGCTGTGACCTATATCTTCTGTAAAAAAATTAAGTACTTAAATATGAAAAATCTTACTCTTGTCACAGTCTGGCCCTGCTACCTTTTTGGTCTCCTCGCATACTGCTCACCCTGGCTTTCTGCCCTCCACCCCCGGCTGCTTTCAATCCTCCAGGAGATCTTGCTTCCTTTTGCAAGTGGGTCTTCATGCATGCTGCTCCTTCGGCCTGAGTGCTGTCCCTGTCTCTCCCCACTTTGTCTAGTAATTCTTGTGCACCCCTCAGCTCTCAGCTCTAGGATCTCTTCTTCAGGAATGCCTTCTTGATACCCTAATCCAGTGAAGTTCCCTTTTGTAGCCTTGGGTCTAATCTTGCCTCTCTTTAAACAAACTCAGTTTGGACTTAGACATGAACTAGTAATTACTTGATTAATGTCAGCTTCCTCCATTAGACTGTAAACTTCTTGAAAGCAGGGACGATGTTCATTTCCACTTAACCCTTCACAGAGAGCCTGGTACATAGGAGTGTATCAGTGAATGAAATGTTAAATGAAAAAAAAATCACTTGTTCCCTTAGTATTTTCAATGAGGTTTGGCTAATGACTGTATTACTGTGGGCCAGTGGTGCTTAGCCCGGGCTGTGCACTGGAATTACCTGGAGAACTTTAATAACTACGGGTATCTGGATCCCACCCTCAGAGATTCTGATTTGAATATTATAGGGCAATTCTAAGGTGTAAACAAGGTTGAGAACTCCTGCTCAGCTCCCAGTCTGAAAGAGCAAATCATAAGCTTGGGATGTCTGAGGATTTAGGAAATATGAATGGAAGAGTCTTCAAGTGTCTTTCAAAGAAGAGAGGAAGAGCTTATTTTTTCATGAAAATAGTGAGTAATATTTATAGCATTTCATTTCGGAGTCACAGGCAAAAGTAAAAGCATTTTATTGAATAAATTTAATAAGAACTGAAGATGAGTACATTTTCATATTTTCCTAGTTATGTGTATCTTAGATTAATCAAAATGTAACTTGACCCAGAAAGAATTTTGAGAAAACCATAATTTACATTGTGGTAAAAAATATCTTAGGTTATACAGTTCATGAGAGCACTGAAAGCTCTCCAAAGGTATAATTACCTGGATTTCTAAATGAATAGGAGAAATTCTTATGTACAATGAAAGTTTGCTGATAAATTTACTGCAAAAAAAACTGTATTCATGTTTTTGATTTTTATTATTTGTTCCGTAGGTCTTCACTGCAAAGCACAAATATTTAATCACTAAATAATTGCTTATAAATCTAATTCAGCCTAATTGAATGAATAAAAATATTTGTAGTTTTCTCTTTTAAAAAAGTAATGTCCTAAAACACTGTGACATTGGTTCAGTGATAAATGAGCTGAAAATACATCCACATGTTATTGGAAATTTGACATATGACAGAGAGGCATTGTAAGTCAATGGGAAAAGGATGGCCTATTCTTTAAATGGTAAGGGGATGTGGTTATTTATATGAGAGAAGAATATAAAAGTAGACATCTGCTTCATTCCAGTTGGATCAAGATCTTAAATGTGAAATAAAATACTTTTAAGTTTTTTTAAGAAATAAAGGAGAAATGTCTATGACCTTTGGGTAGGAAGTACTTCTTAAGCAAGACATAAAAAGCAGAAAGTGTAAAGGAAAATGTCGATAATTAAGTCTACATAAAATTTAAGAACTCCTCATCAAATGTTATAATAGAGTGAAAAGGCAAGCCATAGTGGGAAATTATATTTCCAACAGTGATCACTAAAAAAGAAAAAATGGTAGGATTCAGAGTATAGAAACAGTATCAGAAATTGACAAGAAAAAGACCTCCTTCCAAAAAAGGAAAGATGAGCAAATGACATGACCTATATTTTCATGGTAGAGGAAATACAAATGGCCATTAAACATATGAAAATGTTAAGATAAAATTACACACTAACTCGAAAGACTTAAAATAATGACAGTATGAAGCAAAGGTGCAAGACAAAAGGAAATTGTTTAGGTTTGATTACTTTGGGAGATATTTTGACATTACTTAGTAAATTTGAAAATGTACATATCCCATTGGCACCACTCCTAGATCTGTTCCCTACAAATTTTTATGCATTACAAGAGACATGCAAAAGAAAGCTCTTAAGATTATTCTTTGTAATGATGTTAAGACTGTAAGCAATGTAAATATCCATCAAAAATAGAACAATTTGTGATATACCATAGATATTATTCAGCTGAAAAACAAAATGGACTAAAAGTGCAAGCATCTGTATAGATGAATCTTAGTAACAAAGAATGAAAAAGTTCACCGTAGAATAAATTAGTATGATTCCATTCAATTTTAAAATGAGAAAAAACAAAGTATTGCTTAAATTGTTTTTAGTTTAGTGTTTATGTTTAGTTTATAACTATGCTATGTTGTAAAAGTGTAAATACAAGCCAGGATGAGGAAGTATGAAAGATTTCCAAGTAATGTGTATTTCTTACGGTGGTGTGGGTATATGGGCACTCATTTTGTTGATTTATTTTTTCTATTTATTCTTATCCTCTAAGCTGTGCATTTATTATGATACAATTTTGTATACATGATATATTTCAAGATACAAATATTCTATTTAAAAAGTCAAGTAATAATGAGAATGAGTGGATGTGAGAGCAGATTGGAGGCAGGAAGAGTGGTTGGGCTGCGGGCTGCTGCAAAGGCAGAGGTGATGACAGCCTGCATCACCTGAAGGGGAATTGAGGAGGTTGGGAGGAAAAGGAAAACAAATTTAAAGAAACTGCTGGAAAATTGGTAGTAAAAAAAAAGCTATTCTAAAGAAAATGTATAAGTAGTACTTGTCATGGTCCCTCATTCTCTCTCTCTTTTATAAACATTTTTAAAAACACCTGTACTGAGGTGTTATTGATACATAAAATAAAATTGGACAATTTAGTGAGTTTGGAGATATTCATACACGCTTGAAACCATCACCACAATCAAGGTAACAAATCCATTACCTCCAAAAGATTCCTCCTGATCCCCCTCAACCCTGCTTTTCTTGTGTGTGTGTGTGTGGTAAGAATATTAGCAGGAGACCTACTCTCTTAACAAAATTTTAAGGGTAGAATACTGAATTGTAAACTATAGGCACCATGTTGTACAGCAGATCTCTAGAACTTGTTCATTTCACATGACTGAAACTTTATGGTAGTTGAATAGCCACTCCCTGCTTCCCCTTCCTGGCAGCCCCTGGCAACTACCATTCTACTTTCCATTTCTGAGTTTGACTAGCTTAGATACCTCATGTAAGTAGAATCATGCAGCATTCATCCTGTGTCTGCCGTATTTCATTTAGCATAATGTCTTCCAGGTTCATTCATGTTGAATATGGCAGGATCTCCTTCATTTTTAAGGCTGAATAATATTCCATTGTATGTATATGTCATATTCGCTTTATCCATTCATCAGCTGATGGACACTTAGGTTGCTAGCATGTCTTTGCTACTGTAAATAATTCTGCAGTGAACATGGGAGTACCGATATTTTAATTCTTTTGGATATATACCCTGAATTAGAATTGCTGGATCATATAGTAGTTCTGTTTTTCATCTGGGGGAGAACCTCCATACTGTTTTCCATAGTGGCTGCACCATCTGTATCAAACTAAAAAGCTCTTCACCACAAAAGAAATAGTCAACAAAATGAGAAGACAACCTATGGAATGGAAGAAAATACTTGAAAAACAAAAATCAAATTAGGGGTTAATATCCAGAACATGTAAGGGAGTCCTACAACTCAATAGCAAGAGAACAAATAATATGATTATAAAATGAGCAAAGTACTTGTTCAGGCGTTTCTCTAAAGACAAGCAAATGGCAAACAAGTTTATGAAAAGGAGCTCAGCATCACTAATCTTCAAGTCAAAATCACAAACTGTCACTCCATAAGTCATCAGAAAAACTTAAAACCACATTTTTTTCTTTTCTTCTACTTACACTGGTTTAATTAGCTTATGTCATTAGTTTGAAGTCTTTCTTTTTTAATTGAGGTACACACAATGAAATGCACAAAAAAGTGTATACCTCAATGAATTTTGACATGTATACACTCATGTAACTTTTCACCCTGATCAAGATACTGAACTTTCTCACTATTTTTTCTCCTTCACCTATTGTACCCATCCCCTTACCTACCTCCCCTCTGGAAACCACCAGTCTGTTCTCTGTTTATAAATCTTTCTGTTTTATTTGTTCATTTGTTTTTTTAGATTACACATGCAAGTGAAATCATACAGTATTCGTCTCTTTAATGACTGATGAGATGGAATGCCTTTCCATGTATTTATTGGATATTTAGATATCTCTTTGTTGTGCTTGTTTAAATATTTGCCCATTTTACCATTGGATAGTGTCTTTTCCTTTTTGATTTGTAGATCTACAAAATTAGCAATACTTTTATTGAATGTATTCAATAAAATGTTGAAAGGCAAACAAAAATTTAGCAAGACCATGAAAAAGGAAGAGGAAAAATGATTAAGGAATTTGGGGGATCATCTTGGAAGAGTGGTCATCTGACAGTATAAAATGGAATTATGTCTGGAATCAGAAATCCAAATTATTTTCTAGACTCATCTGCTGCTCCAGCATTATACAGAATTATGGTACATATTCTCAATCTTCTCTGGCAAAGGAGAGACACTCATCTCTAGTCAGTCATTTGCTGTTGCTCTGTTGAGTAGATGCTTACTGGCTGTCAGCTTCTATGTAGTAGAGGAGAAATGGCTGAGAATGGGGATGAGAGAAGAGTTAACATTTAGCAGTCTCTTCTGTGCATGGTTGCTGATTTGAGAAATCACAGCAGCACAACATTGCAGATTTTCAGCCTTATTCAAATTGCCTTTCTGAAGTGCAGTTCTGTTTAGTAGAAACATTCCTGTGTGAAATTGAATAGGAGACTGTGAGGGAACATTTTTTTCTCCTCCTTATAAATATTAGTTTTCTCATGATAAAAAGGTGAATGTTAATTTTCATTTATTTTCAAAATAACATCTGCTCTTTCATCAGGAAGTACTGTTAATCAAGAGACACAATATCAGTCTTCCCATTTTATAAAGCTAAATCTTTCCATTTCCCTTTACTAAATATCCTACGTGGCTCCTGATAAACTTGATTATGCCACATCTTACAGAGACTTCACAGGATTTCTAAAATGCTTTTCGCAGTCAAAAGGTTTGCTTTTTACCAGAACTGAAACTTAACGTGGTGTCTGTCCATCTCTCACTGAGCTCCCTCATCAACTTGCTCTTCACCGATTTCTTTTTGCAAAGTCTTGCTTTGCTGACCTGAGATATGGATAACATTTATACCTAAGACATGTGGCAAGCAGCCTCCCTTCCTGAAATGGATCAGAAAAAAGAAAAGAAAGGAAAGGTAGAAAGAAAATAGACCATGAAATATGTAGGAAAATGACATACTTTACTTTAATTATGGCCTTTTGAAAATTTTCTCTATATACATGATTTTCCAAGGCTAGTATTCCCTTTTATGGAAGAACATTCTATATCAAATATGGAAAAGAAGATCCTATGTTAGTATTAAATCTATTGAAACTCTTTGGTGTACAGCAAAGCCGTTTTACTGAAACAGGCTGTGCAATGTCACTGTCTTCCTGGGAAGAGGGAAGCATGCCAGTCATCATACTGTCTTAGCTCCAAACAAACCTGCCTTTCCTGCTCTGCTCTGTTATCCAGGGCTGGGACTCTGCAAAACACGTTTCTACTTTGCCAGCTGCTCCCTGATAAGGTTGTGCCTGTAGGTGTGGTACTAGAGAGAGACTGCAAGTCTGGGCCAGGTAGAAGGGACTTGACTTCCTTCCTGTCAGCATCACTGCCAGGACCCCTCTTTACCCAAGCAGCAGCACTTTCTTCCAGTTGGAACAGCAGAAACCCATTTGCAGTTCTCCCAGTACTCGCAGTTTTTCCAGGATTCATATAGAGCCAGGCACATGGTGCCACCATGAGAGACACCACCACGAACTGACCCGTGCCCGTCCTTTGTGCTCTCTGCCAGGCCCTCCACTAAGTGCCTACACTCTCACAATTCCAACCTCTGCTCTCTCTTCCTCCATCGCTGTAGATGGTAACTGTGTCCTGAAGTTACTATCTCTGTGAGACCTTAGAATTTTCTTTGTCTTTTCAGTTACCTAGTTAACAATTTTATGCCTAGTTAATAGTTCTTTATATTAAGGAATATTTATATTCTCTGTTCAAATAACTGTTGTGCTGTCTCCTGACTAGACACACATGTACAATATGTATATATGATATATGTATGTGATATGTATATGCATAGCATATACATAATATAGGATATATGTGTATGATATATGAATGACATAAATTATTTATCTTTTCTCTTGTTATATAAACATTGAAAACTTATGGAAAAATATCATGAAACATATCAATATATACATTTATGCCCTCCTGAATGTCAGATTAATTTGCTCACAGGGAAAGATCTTGTAGGACAGATTTTAAAAATGCAATGTAAAATTCATATTCACATAAATTGATCACAAAAGACTATTATGTGGTGATAATGGCTATGATGATTTTAGTAGATATCTGTTAATGAAAGATACATTTTTATTTCAAGATTTATTAGGAGCTATGCATCTGCTTGGAAGGATTTTATTTCCTACAGAGTTTTAAAAGAAAGGTAACAAATTCCTCAGAAGTTCCATTGAGTGGAGTGGACATGTTGACTATTAATCATGATGATTTTTGACATAAACTTAGAGGAGAGAAAAGAATGTTTGAAGGGTGGGAAATGGTCCCATCTATTTAGGGAGATAGATGGGTTTGACTCAAGCCATCATTTATATGAATATGTGCTATAAAGGGCCCAGTTCTGATGCTAGTTGAAAGCACCTGACAAGAGTAATTACCCATCACCAGTCCACTTGGACATTGCACATGCTTTAGTTTTAGCAGGGGTAGCTGGTAGAGGGGAAATGGTGTCTCTGCATTGAAAGATATTATCCAGCACAGGAAAGAAAAAAACCTATAACCTAAAACTGAAGCAATTTGAACTTTTTTAGTTAACGTTCAACAACTAAGTTTTCATAAATTTTGATATTACTAAATGCTGGGAAATTATGCTAGGTATGGGTTAGGAATATAAACACAAAAAGGACAGTTATAACCAGAGTGGTAAATTTGCTAGTAGTACTATTATACAAACTAACCACAGAAAAAGTGGTGAACTTTCCAGGATGGAGTTGATTAACAGCGACATCACCTGCACTAGGTTTTGAAGTAACTTTACGTTGTCAGGTGGACCAGGGGATGGAAAAAATCCTAGAAAAAGGAAGCAGTACATGCAGAGGCACCAAGATGTGAAGTATTTTTGGCACGTAAAAATACTACAAGGAGTTCAGTGTTCTTAAAGGGTAAAATGTGAGGGTCAATAAATGGAAAATTAAGTATAGTATATAGCCTCTTGCTAGGGCCTGAACCAGCGACCCAAGGTTGGCTTGAAGAACATTAAGAAGGAAGGCTGGCAGTCCCCCATAGTCAGTATTTTCTTCCTTTTCTTCCCCATTTGCTTTTCCAATGCAGTTGTGCTTATGAGTCAGTACTAATTGTTGTCCTCTAATGAGGTAGTGGCAGTTTGAAGATGTTCAAAGAACATGGATAGGAGTGATGCATTTGAGACCATAAGGAAACATCAGTAAAGCATATTCAAACCTATTTTGTTCAAATTATTTGCTAATGTATTCAAAAAGAAAAAGAAGTAAAAATCATTTAAGAAGAAAACTGGGAAAAAAACGAAAAGATGTGAGCTGGGCCTGCTACAGCAAGAGAGCCATCTCTGCAGATTCACAATGCTTATGGAGATAGAAGAGGAACAAGTGGCAAGAGCAAACTTCCCATAGTGCCAAAACTCGCTGCTTAGCAAAACAAAGCTCTCAGAGGATGAGTTACACCATGTGCCTGGTACCATGCCACCCCACCCCTTTTTTTTTTAACCCTGCTGCCAGGTACTAGAAGAAGAAATGTGAGGGTAAGGATGTGAGAGCTCATGGAATGAAGACACACAAAGAAAGCCAGCTTGCCTTTGGCAGGAACTTTGCCTCACTATGGCCAACAGGAACTAAAGAGGTAAGGCCCTAGCTAGAGTAATTACAGGAGGCATGTGATTAGAGGTGCTTGGCACCAGAAGTGGCAAATTGTCAAGACAAGGTCTGATGTTCCAAGTCAGCTAGTAGGCACCAGTGTATCTCTTCATGTGTAGAAGAAAAAGTATACTTAAAATGGGCATTTGGCTGATAACCCATTCCACTTTTTTATAAGGATCATATGAGATAATATATTTAAATTCAGCCCAATGCCTGGCACAAAGCAAGTGCTTCTGATGGATAATAGATATCACTTTCCTCTTCATCCTACTATTGTTTTTTGCTCTTTTTATTTTAAGAGTTGAGGCTTAAAGTAAGAAATAATGTCAGTGTGTACAGAGGTCTTTCAAGTTTGATAAATGTTTTTTATATTCTAGTGATACTAATTTATAAAATCTAAGTAATGCAATTAAACAATCTATACATTAATCTTGATGTATTTGAATAAAATATTTGTACATCCCATCAGTGCAAAGTAATGATATAGTGGCAGGGGCAATATCAACAATAAGCAATACCACGGATAACAATTCTGTGAGGGAGACAAATATTAATAAACTAAAACAAAACCTATAGAAGTAAGTGCCCACTGTGGCTGTGGGAGTGGAGAATTTGATAGATTTTGCAGAGACAGAATTAACAGGATTTGATGACAAAGTGAATATAATTTCTGAGGAAGGAGGCCATCAGGATGGATCATAGCTCGCTCCTCTTTAATGAACTGAGAAAGCAAAGGCTTGCTTGGTTGCTGCTTCTAGCATATGCAAACGGAGTCACTGGTAGAGGGCTCCGCACTGGGTATAGGTATCAGAAACAAATGCCAGGATGCCAGGACTGGCCGTGCACACTTGGTTGTCATTGCAAGATATGACAGACCCTGGCACTCTATGTTTTTGTATTTTATTTTTAAGACCATAAACATCTAAATATTTATACTTTTTATCACATCTAGAATAAACTTTGATGATTAAGCAACACAACCAAACGCTAGATAGCTCTCTCCATGTGGTGGTAGAATATTTTTTATTTTTATTTTTTTCCAGCTTTTTTGAGATATAATTGACATGTAAGATCGTGCAAGTTTAAAGTGTACATTGTGATGATTTGATACATGTACATATTATGAAATGTTTACCATGATAAGGTTAGTTAACACCTCTGTCACCTCACATCATTACCATTTTGTTTTGGTTGTTATGATGAGATCATGAAAGCTCTACTCTCACAGCAACTTGCAAGTATAAAATACAGTGTTGTCAACTAGAGTCACCACACTGTGCCTTAGATACCAGGAACTTACTCATCTTAAAATTGAAAGTTCGTGCCCTTTGACCTCACCGTATTTTCCCCACCCATCAGCCCCTGGCAACCACCAGCCTACTCTCTGTTTCAATGAACTCAATGTTTTTAGATTCCACATAGAAGTAAGATCATACACTATTTGTCTTTCTTCACCTGGGTGATTTCACTTAGCATAATAACGTCGAGGTCCATCCTGTTGTTGCAACTGGCAGGATTTTCTTCTTTTTTACGGCTGAGTAGTATCCACTGTGTGTGTTTGTATATCATGTTTTCTTTAACCATTCATCTATCAATGGACACTAGGTTGCTTCCGTGTCTAGGTTATTGTGAATAGTGCTGCAATGAACATGGGTTGGGGGGGGCTGCATATACCTCTTTGAGACAGTGATTTCATCTTCTTTAGATATATACCCAGAAGTGGGATTTCTGGATCATTTAATAGTTCTATTTTTGATTTTTTGAGGCACTTCCATACTGTTTTCTGTAGTGGTTACCCCAATTTACGTTCCCACCAACAGTGCACCAAAGTTCCCTTTTCTCCATGTCCTCCTAGCGTTTATTATCTCTTGTCTTTCTGATAATAACCATCCTAACAAGTATGAAGTGATATCTCATTGTGGTTTTGATATGCATTTCCCCGATGGTAGTGAAGTCAACCACCTTTCATGTGTGTCTTCTTTGGAAAAATGTAAATTCTAGTCCTCTGACTATTTTTTAATCATGTTTGGTTTTTTTTGGTACTGAGTTGTATGAGTTCCTTATATAGTTGTGTGACCTTGGATATTAACCCCTTATCAGATCCATGGTTTGCAAACATTTTCTCCCATTCTATGGGTTGCCTTTTCATTTTGTTCATTGGTTCTTTTGCTGTGTAGGACTATTTTACTTTGTAGTTCCACTTGTTAATTTTTGCTTTTGTTGCTTGTGCTTTTGGTATCATATCCAAAAAATCATTGCCAAGACCAATGCCAGGAAACTTTTCCCCTAAATTTTCTTCTAGGAGTTTTGTAGGTCTAATATTTAAGTCCTTAGCTATTATGCATTAATTTTTGTGAGTGGTGTAAGACAGACATCTAATTTCCTTTTTCTGCATGTGAATATCTGGTTTTCCCACCACCATTTATTGAAGAGGACATCCTTTCCTCACTGAGTATTTTTGGCTCCCTTGTCAAATATTAATTGATCATATATGCATAGGCTTATTTCTGGGCTCTTGATTCTCTTCCATTGGTCTATGTGTCTGTTTTTAATGCTAGTATGATACTATTTTGATTACTATAGCTAATGTAATTGGATATCAGGATGTGTGATGCCACCAGCTTTCTTTTTTCCCAAGATTGTTTTGGCAATTTGGGTCTTTTGTGGTTCCATACATATTTTAGGACTCTTTTTTTCTAGTCTTATTCAAAATGCCATGGAAATTTTGATAGGGATTTGCATTGGCTCTATAGGTGGCTATAGGCGGTATGGATGTTTTAACAATGTTAATTCATCTGATCCATGAACACAGGGTATCTTTCCATTTATTTGTGACTTCTTCAATTTCTTTCTTCAATGTCCTATGGTTTTAGTGTATGGACATTTCTCTAGTGTATAGACTTCTTGGGCCAAAGGAGCTCTAGTATTTGGATGAGAACAGAAAAGGAAAAATTACTGTCCTTTCTAGAGCTGACCAGGTATAATCAAATATAGTCGATGGCACTTCTTATAGAATAATTTAAAATGTTAGCAGAACATGGGTATTTTGTGTAAGGTTACTCTTCCCCTGAGAATTCATTGATTAAAATGGCAATTTTCAGAACATCGTGCCTTGGGGAGTATTTGATACCAGGGAACAGAAACCCACTGAAAGAAGCTCAGGTTAAAAGTGAGTATATATAAGGGTACAGGGATTCTCCTGGACACTGACTGCTGGAATTACAGCATATTGTCACAGATTAAAATCAAGTACTGCTATTTGTCTTTGCTTTTGGCTTCATCAAAGCCACATACATGAAAGCCTTCTTCTTAAGGGATGAATTTCAAATTAAATACATGTTAATACATGTACTACAATGCTATTGAAACTATACCATTGGCCATGTGAGGTATATCATCACTTGATTCAGAGTGCACAGTTTTTCAGAGGCCATCCATAGTAGCTATCTTATTTAGTCAGATTTCAAGTTAATGCTTTGTTAAGATTATAGTCATCTTGAATTCTCACAAAACGTATGACCTTCTAAGGACAGACTGCATTTGGTAACTAGATTGCATTAAACAATATTAACATTGGTACTTATTTGAGGTCTTCATAATTTACAGCTGAAATGAGTAAGGTACACCTACCCTCAGATGGTGACCTAATGGCCACATGATAGGAAATCCTACCTTTTTTTTAAATTTAAATATCTTTAATTCTTGTCTCTGATGGCTTCCCCTGTCACCTCATGAGTAAGTAGGGCTAATACTGGCTGCAGCAAAATCACACTCCCCATTTATCATGCTAATTGCAGTTTAATGAGGAAAGGCCCGAGGCTGGAAGACTTGTCTACCTAGAGTCCTATTGGAGTGGAGTTTATTATGGTAATTAATACAGCCTGTGATAATTAAATTGCTCTACCAGATAGGTACTGTATTTATCATAAAGATTCGCTATAGCAAAACTTTTTTGAGGGTATTCAAAGAGCAGTTTTGAAAAACAAATTCCCTGGAAATTTTATTTTAGGAGAAATGATAGTTTGGATCCCACATTCAGATATTTGTCCTCAGATCAAGACTGGCTACATAATTTGGAGAGCCCACTTCAGAATGAAACTGCAAGGCCTCTTTTTCACAAAGCACCAAGAAAGTGCCATAAAGGTACTAAAATGTACAGCTTTTCTCTTCCTTTCACATATATATTCTGTTCTTATGCATGCTCCATTGTCCCATTGAACTTTATTTATAAAACACAAGTTCAAAGGTAAAATGATTAAGAATTTAAAGATGGTGACAGCATGAAGACTCGAGTGTGGGGTCGTGTGTGACTGCTCAGATTGAGGGCACTTCCATTTTTACATAGTTGAGACTGAGGTAATCCAGTGCCAGATTTTGTAATGCAGGAACTCCAGTCAAATTGGGGCCAATAGACAAACTGGAGCTCAGGCTGGGGAGAACCTCGGGGTGAGGTGGGGGGTGGGGGGGAGTAACCAGGACAATGAGAATGAGCAAGCAATGCAGACTCCTGGCTCAGTCAGGCAGCTGCCCATGTTTCCTACTAAGACAGCAAGTAATTCCAGGACACGTTACTATCAAGGCCCTGGAGGGAACAAACAAGCTAAACTAAAAGAGGGATGAGTATATCATCTTACCTGTAATTACAGGTAGCTACTGCATGAACACAAACTGTTTGTATACTCCAATGGAATAATAATAAGCTTTTCCAAACTTTCCAATTTGTCCCTTCATATAAGTTTTTCAGCTATTGTAAGGATGACTTTGAATAAAAATATTCCAAAATGTATCGAAGAAGGTGGAGTGATTTTTTTTTTGTGGATAAATTGGTTTTCTCTTTCCTTATTCACTTTGATGACCTATTTTATTTACTTTTATTTTCTTCATTTAATTTCTTTCTTTCCTGACTGTTGGATGAATTCAGTAGGAGCTAGTGCATGATCCTACACATAAACGGTGGTCAGAAAATGCTTATGGAAATAATTATATATAGTTTACTTTCCACAATGACTGCCTAATAAGCCTCTTAGGACTACGTTCCCAGGAACTGAACATTCATTGAAATCAGAGTACTAAGAGTACTCTGCCCCCACAATGAAGTGGAGGTTGGCTATTCTTCAAATGTGGAACCCCAGTAATAATCAAACAACAGCTCATTTGAGAGACTGTTCTCCTCTCATTTCCAGATGCAGATTATGATTTAGGTAGGGGACTAATATCTTGTTACAACAACATAATTTATAATAATAATAATAATTTAGTCACACAGAATTCCTTGTGAATGTCCTACTTCTCACAGTTTACTATAGAATATCATTCAAAGTTACTTCTTTATTTAGTTGCATGTAGTGAGATTATCAAACAAACACTATTTGGAATAATGTGTTTTTATTTTGCTATTATTAATGCACAATCACATGAGCAATATTATAGTTACTAGACCCCCATTATCAACTCCTGACCACATACCCCATTACAGTCACTGTCCATCAGTATAGTGAGATGCTATAGAATCACTATTTGTCTTCTCTGAGTTGTACAGCCCTCCCCGTGCCCCCCCAACATTACATCTGCTAATCATAATGCCCCTTTTTCTGCCTTATCCCTCCCATCCCACCCATCTTCCCCAGTCCCTTTCCCTTTGGTAACTGTTAGTCCGTTCTTGGGTTCTGTGAGTCTGCTGCTGTTTTGTTCCTTCAGTTTTTTTCTTTGTTCTTATACTCCACATATGAGTGAAATCATTTGATACTTGTCTTTTTTGGCTTGGTTTATTTCACTGAGCATAATACCCTCTAGCTCCATCCATGTTGTTGCAAATGGTAGGATTTGTTTTCTTCTTATGGCTGAATAATATTCATTGTGTATATGTACCACCTCTTCTTTATCCATTCATCTACTGATGGACACTTAGGTTGCTTCCATTTCTTGGCTATTGTAAATAGTGCTGCAATAAACATAGGGGTGCATCTGTCCTTTTCAAATTGGGCTGCTGCATTCTTAGGTAAATTCCTAGGAGTGGAATTCCTGGGTCAAATGGTATTTCTATTTTGAGTTTTTTGAGGAACCTCCATCCTGCTTTCCACAATGGTTGAACTAATTTGCAGTCCCACCAGCAGTGTAGGAGGGTTCCCTTTTCTCCACATCCTCGCCAACATTTGTTGTTGTTTGTGTTTTGGATGTTGGCCATCCTCACTGGTGTGAGGTAATATCTCCTTGTGGTTTTAATCTGCATTTCTCTGATGATTAGCGATGTGGAGCATCTTTTCATGTGCCTGTTGGCCATCTGAATTTCTTCTTTGGAGAAGTGTCTGTGCAGCTCCTCTGCCCATTTTTTAATTGGCTTATTTGGTTTTTGTTTGTTGAGGTGCATGAGCTCTTTTTAAAACTTGGATGTCAATCCCTTATTGGATATGTCATTTATGAATATATTCTCCCATACGGTAGGATGTTTTTTTGTTCTATTGATGGTGTCCTTTGCTGTACAGAAGCTTTTTAGTTTGATATAGTCCCACTTGTTCATTTTTGCTTTTGTTTTCTTTGCCCGGGATGATGTTCATGAAGAAGTTGCTCATGTTTATGTCCAAGAGATTTTTGCCTATGTATTTTTTCTAAGAGTTTTATGGTTTCATGACCTATATTCAGGGCTTTGATCCATTTTGAGATTACTTTTGTGTATGGGGTTAGACAATAATCCAGTTTCATTCTCTTACATGTAGCTGTCCAGTTTTGCCAACACCAGTTGTTGAAGAGGCTGTCATTTCCCCATTGTATATCCAAGGCTCCTTTATCGTGTATTAATTGATCATACATGCTTGGATTTATATCTGGGCTCTCTAGTCTGTTCTTGTGCCATTACCAAATTGTCTTGATTACTGTGGCTTTGTAGTAGAGCTTGAAGTCAGGGAGCATAATTCCCCCTGCTTTATTCTTCCTTCTTAGGATTGCTTTGGCTATTCGGGGTCTTTTGTGGTTCCATATGAATTTTAGAACTACTTGCTCTAGTTCATTGAAGAATGCTGTTGGTATTTTGATAGGGATTGCATTGAATCTGTTGATTGCTTTAGGCAGGATGGCCATTTTGACAAAATAATTCTTTCTAACCAAGAGCATGGGATGTGTTTCCATTTATTCGTATCTTCTTTAATTTCTCTCATGAGTGTCTTGTAGTTTTCAGAGTTTAAGTCTTTCACTTCCTTGGTTAGGTTTATTCCTAGTTATTTTATTCTTTTTGATGCAGTTGTGAATGGAATTGTTTTCCTGATATCTCTTTCTGCTAGTTCACCGTTAGTGTGTAGAAATGCAACAGATTGCTGTTTATTAATTTTGTTTCCCGCAACTTTACTGAATTCAGATATTAGATCTAGTAGTTTTGGAATGGAATCTTTCAGGTTTTTTATGTACAATATCATGTCATCTGCAAACAGGGACAGTTTGACTTCTTCCTTACCAATTTGGATGCCTTTTATTTCTTTGTGTTGTCT
>JAVSCE010001844.1:0-36539 GCA_032199065.1 Smutsia gigantea | reverse complement strand
GATGGACAGTGACTGTAATGGGGTATGTGATGGGGACTTGATAATAGGGGGAGTCTAGTAACCATAATGCTTATGAAATTGTACATTAATAATACCAAAATAAAAAACAAAAAATAAAACAAAACCTCAAACATCTTATCATTTTATCCACAAATAGTTCAGTAGTACTCATCTAAAGATAAATAAGTTCTCCCTTTGAAAATATAACAATACCATCATCACTCCTAAAAATTAACAATGATTTCTTAATATTATTTGATATTAAGTCAGCATTCAAACTTCCACACTTGCCTCATAAATGTCTTTTAACAGGTAAATCAGTATAAGGACCACAGATTGCTTTTGGCTGATGCATTTCTTTCCCTTTACTATTTTTTAATATGAAAAATTTTAAACATAAAGAAAAGGGGAAAGAATATTACAAAAAAAATGGGATACCCTCCACCAGATATAACAGTTATTAATATTTTGCCATATTTGCTTGATCTTGCTCTGTGTATGTACATATATATTTGTTCTTGCACAACTTAAAGGAAGTTGTAGACAACCTGATATTTAAGCATATTCCAGTAATATAAATAATCTCCTAATGTCCATAGTGCCAGTATAATTATTAACACTAAGTTAATATCATCTAATATCCAATTCATATTCAAATTCCTCCCACTTATCTCAACATTAAAAAAATAACAGTCATGTTAAAAGACACAGAAACCAACTTGAAGGGGCTACTGGCTAAATTGGGGACAATTTAACTATCAAATAAATAATGGATAAATTAAAAGTATAATGAAGAATGGGATATTTACATATTTTCAAAGTACAACCCCCACTAAATACTTATTAATTACAAGTAGAAAGAAACAACTTTAGAAGGCCTAGCTGACACTACTGAAAAAAAAGAGAATGTTTTTATTTTAACTGTTTTTTCATCTGAATCAATATACAATTAAGTTCACACACTGCAAATAAAATATCTCTTTAGTTTTTTTAAATCTGTACCAGTTCTCTTGCTCCTCTTTTTTTCCTTGCAGTTTATTTGTTGAAAATACTTTTGTCCTATAGAACTTCCCACATTCTAAATTTGTCAGCCTGCCTATTAACAGTATTTTTAGCTTTAATTTAAACTGTATTTCTTGCACAATGTAGTCTGAAGAAAATCAGTTTAATTTAATACATTATTTTTAAAACATTTTTTATAATGGTAAAATTTCAAATATATACAAAAGTGGATGGAATAACACTGCCTTTTAAAATTGAGATTGTTTTTTAATTTAGTTTTATTACTTTTTTAAACAGAGGTATAACTGACATGTAACATTATATTAGTTTCAGATGTATACCCGAATGATTTGACATTTGCATACATTATGTAATGGTCACCACAGTAAGTCTAGTTAACATCTGTCATCTTGGATAGCACTGTTTTAATGTACTTCTTTTAAAATTATTTGGTTATTAATCATATATAGATCCATTGCTTTCTAAGAAACTTGTCTCTAAATTCAACCAGTTTGATTTTCAAGTCAGTTTGTGTTTAGATATGCTCAAATCCCTAACTTTTGGACCGAGGGAATACTGCATGTGCCAACAATAAATTAGAAAATGAATTCTGCAGGGAAGTGACCCATTGTTCTCCTGTAGGCCAGTATTTAGGTCCAACAATCATTTATTAGATTATTCTTGGCAAATTAATAAGTCTTAGGGTCAGGTTAACCTGGGGCATCAGGTTAATATCGATAACAGTGCAGTTTTCTTCTCTGCCCTTTTAATGTGGAACAGGGAAACCTCATAAATAGGTGAAGAACAAATGAGACCACATTTGAATGATGAATACTGGAAATATGTCTTCTTTTTATCCACTTAAAATCATTTTAATGACTGCCAATACTTTCAGTTTTTAAGTCTGAAACATTTCTTGAATTTAATTCCAGTTTAGATTCCTTCTAAGGTGAAAGTCACTACTCTGATTGCATTGTCATAAGTTCCAGTTTCTTTTAAAGTGCTTTTCACCCTTGTCATAAGTTTCTCAAATAGTGTTGTAATTGAAAGTCAACTTTGAATACCTATAACTCTTCCTGTATCACTGGTTATCCATCTCCTTGGATCCAAGAAATTCAGGAACTTTTGAGCTTAAACAATTTGAGGCCCCTTCAGGAAAAAAGAGATTATAAAAATTGTATCTCAAATAAATATTAAGGGAGAAAAAAGTTGCTGAACAGTATGTAGTGTATGGTCCCATTTGTGTCATGGAAAGCTGTATACCACATTTCATGACTTCTAAGATTTTTCTCATTTTAATGTCTCTGAAATCTTCTTTAGTATCTTTGAAATGCTTCTTGCTATCACCAGGTGACATTTGTGTTGTAATTTGCATTCTTGAATATGCTCAATGAAACTTCCAGAATAGGTATACGCAGCATGGAAGAGAATCCCAGAGATACCAGTGGAGCACTTCAGCACAGAAAATACTTGGAGGAAAAACAATTCTCAGTGACTGAGTCAAAATGTCATTCTGAAATGTTGGATCCTGAGTAAGTACAATGTAAAAAACATCACAACTAATCTATCTAATTTACCTTTTCCTTTTTATGCATGTACAAGAGAGAAATATTTGCTTCTACATCTAAATAAATCTAAAAATCTCTTACAATAAATATAAAACAAAGACTCTAATAACAAAGCATTATGTCTTCATCTGTCAGTGTTTCTTAGTGGTACATTAAATAGTGGGACATTTTACAATCCATGGTGTCTTAGAGTCAATCAAACACAATAATTAGAATTCAAATTAAAGCATAATATATATATATATATATATACATTTCTGGGAGGATACACAAGAGTCTGAGCTGGGAACAAGATGAGTCAAAGCCTGTCAGGAATGTTGTCATTGAATAGAGGTAAATTATTAAAACAAACAAACAAGAACATAAAAGGACTAGGAGCTCATGACTAACTTTTTCTATATAGGCAAATTAATGCAAATTAACCTTCAGTTACATAAGACAGGCCCCACAACTTAAGCATTAAAATCACATTCATCATGATGTAAAATTATAGTTTATGGGGGAAAAAGAAGAAAGATTCATTTTGAGGGGAATTGCACCTCTGCTTAGAGAAATCATAGACCCTACTGGGAAATGCAATCTCACACTTGATCATGTCCAAAGTGCTACCCATCCAGGTTAGAGCATCTCAGAGACTTTTGTAGACTTGTGGTTGGTTTTTAAACTGTTTTTCTTGAACGTCCCCCTCCACCCATCCATGAGCTTGATTTGTATTTATTTTAGGTATTACAGTTACACATAAGATTTTATTTGGCCACAAAAGAAAGGCCCTACTTCTTGCTAAAGCCGTGTTTGACAACTGCCCCTTACGTGGGCGGAGGTTACACAGAGACAAAAGGAGGGATGATAAAAGTCAGGAGGCGTCAGAATTATACCTGGGAAGACAAAGTGTTTGTCAACTCTGAAGGCTGAGGGGCTTGCAGAAGGGATTAAGTAGCCAGATATGAAGTGGGCCACTTCCAGGGAGAGACAAGGGAGAGGTACTCATTGGACGTCTGGGGTCAGTCTGGGATCAAGCTTGTCAACAGAGCCTTGTCCGTGGTGGTCCTTTTAGTTGTTATTGTCCCCTTGTGGACATGACAGTGCCACTTCAAGGAGCCACACTGAGCTGGACAAAGGCAAACTCTCCTTGCAGTTCATGGCATTTACAGACTTTGAGGATTATTTAAGTCCATTTAGTTCAGACACTACCTTCTTTCTGTCCTGACACTGTGTACTTATTCTTTACTGGATGGAACAGTTTGCAGTCCTCAGTGCAGTGATTAAGTGCTCAGGCTTTGAAGTCACACAGACTTGGTTTATGGTTCTGATACTTAAAAACCTGTGTGTGGCCTTAAGCAGGTCATGTGACCTTTGAGGCTCAGGTTCCACATCTGTAAATTGGTTGTAGTCATCCCAATTTGCTCAGGTTGCGGTGTCATTCCAATTTGTTGAAGTGAGGTTATTGCTGGAACTAATGTCAGGAATATTGTGAGGATCAAATGAGATAACTTGTGTAAATGCTTAGCACAGAGCTGGCATACGGTAGGTGCTCAAAAATGCACATATTAATTGTAATACACATGCTGATGGGTCCTTACAACTATGAAATCAAGTTCATGACAGAGAGTGAAAATAGAGGGAGATGGGGCACAGCTGCCACTTAGCCTTCCTTTCTGACTTCCCCCTCTAATCCCAGTGTTCAACAGTGTGGCCAAAGGGCCAGAAAGGAGATTTGCTTTTCCTGTAAAGAGCTGTTAGGAATTTTCAGTTCCTGTGTCTGTTCTTCCTTCTGCCTCTTCCCTCACTGCCTACAGCATGTTTCCTTGCTGGCAGTCATACCCTCCACTGATTGCTTCTCCCAGGTGTGTTACTTGTCATCATTAGGATAAACAATCCCAGTTGCTGGGTTTTGTCAGTGTCAAATCCCAGCCTAATTTTTAAAATGGACAAAAGATCTGGGCATACATTTCTCCAAAGAAAATATACAAATATCCAGTAAGCAGATTAAAAGATGCTCAAAATCATGAGCCATCAGGAAAATACAGATCAAACTGCAAGCCAGTAAGATAGATAAGAAGAAAAAGACATACAATAACAAGTGTTGACAAGGATGTGGAGAAATTGGAACCATCATATGTTGCTAATGGAATGTAAAATGGTGCAGCCTCTTTGGGAAGAAAAAATATGGTAGTTGCTTAAAAGGTTAAACATAGAGTTACCCTATAACCTAATAACTCTTCTAGTTATATACCCAAGGGAACTGAAAACATGTCTTCACATAGAAACTGGTACAGAAATCTTTATAGCAGCATTATTCATAATAGCAAAAAAGTGGAAGCAACCTAAATGTCTCTCAGTGAAAGATGGATATACAAAATGTGGTTTATCCTACTATTCAACCATAAAAAGGAATGAACTATCGATGTATGCTTCAACATGAAAGAATCTTGAAAACACTATGCTAAGTAAAAGAAACCAGACACAAAAGGCCACATCTTGTATGATTCTGTTTGTGGGAAATGTCAAGAATAGGAAAATACATAGACACAAAAAGCATATTAGGGTTACCAGGAGGTGGAGGGAGGAGGAAATGGGAAGTGACTGCTTAATGGATATACAGGGTCCATCCCATCTCTTGGGATGATGAAAATATTCTGGAATTAGATAGCAGTGATGGTTACACAACTGTGTTAATATACTAAAACCCACTGAATTATATACTTTAAAAGGGTAGGTTGTATAGTATGTGAATAATATCTCAATAAAACTGCTAAAAATAAAAGAAGATTGTGCAGTCTTTGAATGAAGGCCAAAAAAGCACAACCTTGAGCCAAGAAGAGATGTGGAACATGAACTTTGCAACCTTACTTTAGGCTCTCTTTCTGATTTAAGTGTGTTTTCTAGGTTGATGAGGTTACCACATAAATGACTTTTTGTTGAGGTCTGTACTTGAGAAGGCAAATCTATTTTCTTTGTTTTTGACAAGTTTTTAAACGGTCTTTTCACAAATACAACTACTGCTGCCGCTTATGGTGCTGCTCTTCCCACTTTCTCTGTATTAACTTCTGTAGTTCCCACCACAACCCCTTAAGGTAGGTACTATTTTTTTAGCACCATTTTACTGAAGAGGCATCTGAGACACAGAGAGGTTAAGTAACTTGACCAAAGGTGCACAGATAAGAAGTAGCACAGACAGAATTTGAATCCAGGTGGTCAGTTTCCAGCACTTGTCCTCCTAACCTGTACCATGCATGACCTCTAAGACAATCTAAACCTTTGATAAAGAGCCTAAACTCTTTAAAAATAACTGTGGGGTACAAATTATAGCTGTGTGCTGAAATTGTATGTTCATTCATAAACAACTGATGAAGTAGCAAGTCGCCAATTGAAACATGATCTTGCTTATGTGCACAGCCAAGGCAGTGTTGCAAAAACAGCTGAGCTGCCATTATTCCTACCAGGGTACCCTCTTTTAGGACTTGTCTTTTCCTCTGCAGGTGAGGTCTTTTTTGGGGTCCTGTCCACTCTGAAGGTTGCTGCTGTAAGGCCACAGCTTCTTCCTGTGTGGAGACTGCCCCACACAATAAATCTGTGTGAAAGGTTGCACAAAAGGGGGCTGGAAAAGAAGTGGCTTAAAATGCTCTACTGCACTGTTCCGGAAAAAGGACTAATTGGCTTTTTTATTCCAAAGAGGGAAAAATTGCCTAATAGCAAGAACTAGCAAGTACTACCACCCATGCAAACTGTCCATTCTTGTTGCAGCTCAAAGGCCTCAAGTGGGGGAAAACAGCTCTCGTTTGCTCAGAATTTTGTGTGGTAGAGTTAGACTTATGTTGTTTAAATTCTGTGCACAGGCCAATTAAAATCACTAAGGAGTTCTATCTTTTTTCTGTTCCATCTTTTTTTTCCAAGGCATTTACTGTAAACTGACTAGAAGATTTAAGAGTTTTAGGCATCACTGAAAACTTGGGTGATTTTCTGACTTGAGTGGAAAGCAGATGGCTGTGATTTCTACCTTAATTTATCCAGTTGACTGGTTGGGAGCTGAATCCTGTAGACACAGAGACCAGGGAGGGTAGAGATGGAAGTGAATGAGAGTAATGCAGGTAGGCTGTTAGTGGCAGAGATTTTCCTCTGGCTCTTTTGGGAAAAACTGACTTTTCCTCACATATGTGAACTTATTTGATTCTTTTCTAAAGGAAAGGAACAAAGAGAAGGGAAGCCCCTGCAGGCAATTGCACTTCATGATGTCTCATCTTGCAGCTCTGGCCTAGACGGGGGCCTCCTAAATATGAGTCCTACAATAAAGGCTCAGGCTGGTGAGAGGATGGCAGCCACGTGGATTGCTGATGAGACTATGTCCTTAGCATTTGCTGTGACTTAAAATAATAGATCTTGTTCAAAGATTGTCATTCGTCTAATTGCTTGGTCTTTGATTTACATGGTTCCATACTGTTCCTTCTTCATGGAAGGCCTTATTTCACCTACTTCCACCTCCGTCTTTCTGTGTCCAGATGCTACCTGTTCTTCAAACCACAATGCAAAACCCAAATGGCATTAGATTTTGCAAGTTGGTAATCATCTCTTTCTTTTTCTTGCATCTCTGGAATGCATTGCTTGAGTCTCTGTCAAGATGCCGGCCACTGTTTCCTCTGTCACCCTTGTGGACTAGGTTGCTATGTTTGCTGCTGGAATCATCAGCTCTGTATCCTTTGCCATGGCTGCACTGGGCCTGGATCAAAGCATGGGCTCAATATGTGTGTTGAGCAAACAAATGAATGAATGAATGAATGGATGGATGAATTTCAGGGTGAAGAAATATGCCCAAGTGCTTGATACTGATTACACTAGGTTATATCTGATCTGACCAAGCATTGGGAAAGTGCTGAAACTTCCAAGACTTTACTGAGCTGAGCAGAGGACAGTTGGAAGCTACAGCAAGATTCCTTTTGTGTTGGCATGGCCTGGGACTTTCCTCTCGGTCTTCCTGCACTGCCTGACTCTTCAGTGCAGGATTTCCTAAGAAAAGAGTGGCTTTACATAACACAAAAAGAGCTGTTGCCCCTCACCCGAGGCATTTCTTCCGTGCCAGTTACACATGGTGCTATGTAAGGGTCTCTGAGAAAAGGATGATGTAGACCCAGCTCCTGCTCTCTGAACACTGCACGGATGTAAACACATGCACAGACAAGAGAATGAAACCTTCAGCATACAAGTGGGTTTATAAGAAAGTGTTTATGTCAGGCTGGTGAGTGCCTGGATTGGGAGAAGACTCAGATGTGTGAAAGAAGGGAAGCAAGTTCCGGATCTTGCATCCAAGTGTGGGTACTGAATTCTGTTTCACTTCCCATAAGTTCTGCCTTCCTCTTTTCACTGAAGAAAGTCCTTTACTAGTGCTGGCATCCTGTGAATGTGGCTTCATTAAAACCCTGGCCCTAGGAGAGAATGAAACTTCACTTTCTCAAGGGTTAAGAGAAACAGGTGCAGACCAAACATAATGACTTGGGATTTGTTTGAGGGGAATTTTGCTCTAAGAATGGAGATCTTTGGAAGTCAGTGAAAAAAAAAGTTAAAAGATGGCATCTCTGCTCATGGTATCTGGTGCCTGTATTAAGAGGACTCTGGGGTGTAGTGGATAGATGTATGTGTGAAGTACCTGGGTTCTACCCCTCATTCTGCCATCCGTTCTCCATGAGGCAGCTGCCTTGTTGCTTTTACTTTCCTGGGACTCAGTGCCCTTGCCTCTAAATTGGAGGATTAGACCACATCATTGATGAGTCTGCGTACTTCACCTAAACTAGGTGTTGCTGGATTGGTTTCTTATTAATTATAGAATGTGTTATTTTAATGCCAAGGGATTGGTGGGGGGCTTTCTATTTCTCAAACATTTTAGAATGCTATAGGATATTGGCTTCCTTTCACTGGGTTGACATTTTGTATTCTATGGCCCCCAAGCAATTTATTATTACAGTTGACTTGGCTATGTAGGATTTTATTTCATGTTATAACATAGAGCAAAAACCCTTTTGGTTTATCATAATTTAACAGTATTGGACTACCTATTTCTTCCTCCAAGTTTTGAGCATCATTAATGAAAAAAGAGAGGCCATAAACACCCTCTCTTGCACAGTTGAATTTGTGACAAAGAGCATTTGAAAACTTTTTCCGGGGTGGGTTTTAGGCGATGATTCTGTACTACTGCTCATAGAAAGTGCTTGGTAATTGATGAATGATGACACATGTACTTTAGTTTTGGGTCTACTCCTTGCCCTCAAGGCCAAATATCTAGGATCCAGTCCCTGTCAGGGATATCCATTGGCTTTTTGTCAGAGGATTTGGTCACCCTTTCTCATGTTAACCAGTTGGTATTACCTCCCAAACAGCTTTGAAACCCTTGATGAATAATCCATGTCATCCATCCATCCAACAAATGTTTACTAAGCACTACTCTGTGGCAGACCAATACACTGTTGTCTTCTAATTCCACAGTGAACATAGAAGAAGAATCTCTGACCTCAAAGGGCTTATATTCTAGTGGGGCAGTGGGGTGGCAAACCAAAATAAAGAAGCAAGCACACAGTGTGTCAGATAGGAGTTAAGTGCTATGGGAAAAAACAAAGCCAGGAAAGGGGATAGGGATGGTGGGGGTGTGGAGATAGCAATTTCTAATTTGCCTACACCATTTTGGAAGAAGCTGATATTTGAGTTATGGAGTTGTGTTCCAAATGTGGGCTCTGGAGCCAGAGTTCCCGGGATCAGACACAAGCTCCACTGTTTACTATGTGACTTGGAGTAAGTTGCCTCCACTTCGGGCACCCCAGAGTCTTTACATTGCTTTTTCCTCTACCTGAATGGTTATTCCCCTAGATCTTCATTTTTCTCTCATTCACTTGATTTACACCTGTGCTTGAATGTCTCCTTGTGAGAGAAGCCTTTATTAACTGTGCTATTCAAAATAGCCTTATTCCTCTCTCATCTTCTTACCTTTTTTTATGGTTAGTAAGTGGCAGTTATTACTGAAGCTAATGCCTCTAATTTGAAACCAGGTCCCACAGGCGTGTTTCCCAGAGGGGGAACAAGTCCTGCTTTGGTTCATTTTGATTAATTTTAAATCAATCTCTGACAAGTTTCAAGGGATAGCACCGTGTTTAAGGAGTCCAAGATTGAATTTCCGAGCCTGGATTTCTACATGAGTTTGTGAGCTTGTTCTGGCACCAGCTCTCGCCTTTCTCTGCCTTTACCTATGTAGACTGAAGAGTCTAGGTATGTGGAGCAGATTCTCAGACCCTCAGACATTTCCCTCCAATCTGCTCTCCAGGTTACTATGTTTTTAGTGGGTCTGTGTGTGCTGCATCACTAGGGCTCTAGTTAAAGGAGCTTTCCTAAACTCTCCTATTTTAAGATACCATTAAAAAATCATTTCACCATAAAAACTTTTATTGGTGAAATTATTCAAGACCATTTAGAGTTGATGAAACTGACTTCTGGTGGCCCACAGCATCTGCTTCCCACCAGCCCACCCTGTACACCCCACCTGCCTGCTGTGAACACCACAAAGCAGGCCTGGATTGGTTCCCCCAAGCTCTGTCTGCCCCATTTCCAGGTGGAGGTTGAGGCAGAGATGAGAGCCTCTTCTTCTCACTCTGGCTCTCACCTCACCCCAAGATTGGTCTCCTTAGAGTTCATCTGATTAGCTTAAAAATTAACTATTCTATCAACTGACTGTTTTGGCCCCAAATGTATATGTGCTTCTATAGTGCCTTGCAAAGTTCACTGCACATAGTACGTACTCACTCAGTAAATGTTTGCTACGTGAATGAACAAACAAATGGGTGAGGGAATGTTGAAATCCTGCCATGCAGTGTGACTCATTTTCCGTGCCCATCAGCCTGCTCCCTGTGCATGCCTTGAATGAGCTAGTTACCCTAACATTATGTGGGTGCATTCGCATTTCGTCTGTGAGTGGTCTCCTGGTGCTGCTCTCTTTCTGACCACCTGGAGAATGTCAGTGGGCAAGCCCAACGGAGGAGATAGCGTTTCCTTCCTGCAATAAGGTCTTTACCTCAAATGGGACTGTAAGTAGGGCCTTTTGGTCCTGTGTCTGCATTGCTGCTCAGCGCGGGCGCCTCACTCACACTCATTCAACAAATATTTATCCAGTTCCTACTCTATATCTGGCACTGGTTCTAAACCCTAAAGATAGAGTTTTGAACAAAACAGATGTGGCTCCTGTCCTCATGTCTGCTTGGAGAGACAGACAATAAAGGACACCATCAGACACAGTGAGCATGATGAAGAGAATTAGACTAAAATGATGGCACTGAAAGTAACAGGGAGATGACTTCAGCCTGTGTGCTCAGGGAAATCTTCCTGAGGAGTGATGCTTATGGTGAGGAAGTGACACTTGTGGTGAGATGTGGATGATAAGAAGGAAGCAGTCATGCAAAGATCAGAAAGAAGAGCATTACAGTCTGAGAGACAAGCTAAAGCAAAGGCTTTACTTAAGGTGTAATGAGAAGAGGAAGAGGAAGATCAGGTGGCTAGACCGTTGTGTGTGAGGAGATGGTAAGCAATGAGGCTGGTGAGGTAGGCAGGGCTCACATCACAAGGGAACTTGCACCTCAAGGTAAGGAGGCTACGCTCTATGCTAAGTGTGATGGGAAACCATTAGGGGATGTGCTGTAGGCAGAGGAGTGACATGAGCACATTCATATGTTGTAGTGGTCACTGTGCCTGTGATGAGGAAAATCATTATAGAGGGACAAGAGTGGGAATAGGGGAGTGGTCAGGAAGTTATTAAAGTAGTCTGAGCAATAAATCGTAGCTCAGGCAAGACGGATGGTGGTGGTGGAAGTGGCAAGAAGTCAGGTTTGGCATATGTTTTTGAGGGTAGAGCCATCATGCTTTGCCACAGTCAGGGTTGAATGTGGGACTTGAAGGAAAGAGAAAAATTGAGTAACTTCTTGTTTTTCGCTTGAGCAACTGGGTAGATGGTGAGGGTATTTAGTGAGCAAGGGCAAAGTGGGAAGAACATGTTTAGATAGGGTATCAAGTTCTATTTCAGTCTTCTTAAGTCTGAGGTGTTTAAATATTCACATGGAGGTACCGCCTGCTCATGTTTTCACCATGCCTGGATTGGAACTAAGGAGAAAAATCAGAACTGTTTCTTCATTCATTCAGAAACATTTACTGAGCACCTAGTACATGCCAGGCACTGACACGGTTACTAGAGTTACAGTGTTGATCAAAACAGGCAGTCTCTGCCCTTATGGAGCTCACTTTCTAGTGAGTGGTTTCAGACCGTAAAAACACTGTGAAGCATACAAACAAGAGCAATTCAGAGTATGATAACTACTATGAATAAAACAGAGAGATGATTGTAGGAGGTCTTTTGAGCATCTGAACGCTTTCCTTAGTGTTAGCATTTTATTTACTAACAATAATAGAAGTAATTCATGTAGTACTATTGTGTTTTAAGCCCTGTGATAAATAATGATTTCCAGGGAGATGAAAAATGCATAGATAGCTTCCAGCCTCAAGGAGGTCAGACTGATGGAAGAGACTTAAAAGAGCTAAGCCACAAGGCAGAATGGTTTTTAGAACAATCAGCAGGTTGTGACAGCTCTTTCTGGGAAATTAGGGAAGAGTTCATAGAGGCATTTGAATTGGGCCTGGGATGGCCTTGAAGTTTCAGGGAGGCAGATTGCCACTGAAACCAGACATTCCTAAAAGCTTGCCATTGTCCAAAGGCACCTGGGCTGCCTCTGGAGGTGTCCACACCGATGTCTGCACACAGGGGAGTGCCTACGTGGCTGAGATGTAGCAGAGAAAATTCACGCATTGAATGGACAGCCGGTTGGACTTGGTTGTCCTGAATTACATTCTAACCTGAGAGCCTGTGATCTTACAATGGTTAAAGTGCTACAAACCAGATCATTTGTGTCTATTTGAGACCTCTCTTCTCTGGCCCTCTGCGAAGCTGTTCACACAGTTAAATTCCTCTGAAGCAATGTTTTACTGGCCTTAGATAAGCCAATGAAATAAATCTCTGTCTGAATAATCACAAATTCCTGATTGGTGTAGTAGTAAGCCGTGAAGTCTTATTGTTGTGTATTTCAGAAAAGACCTGGGTGCCTGGATTTGGGATGGAGTTAAGAGCCTTGCAGCTGAACTTGTAAGACTCAAGCTTATTTCCACCTAGAAGTAACTAAGACAGATGAACTTGACATCTTGAACTCAGTTCTTGATCTTACTTCGCTGAGTATGACTGGTCACGAAGTCCCATGTGACTGTGTTTTATATTTCATGGACGTTATGTTCCTTCTATTGTACTAACCACATGTAGCAGAAAGATGAGTCAGTTACTACATGTTATTTTATTCATTGGGCCCTTTCAATTTAGTTTCTATATTTATGCAAAGCAGTTTGGCCATTGTTGTTGGAGGCCAAAAATAATGGACTAACCTGTTCTTTTTAAGAAGTGTTAAGTTCTGACTGTACAGTGTGAGCAATTTACAGTCCATAGCCTAGTTAGAGAGCCCATGTTTGCTCATTTTAGCCTGTAAGTTTAATTGTATCTTCATTCTTTTGAAGCTTCTGGGCTGTTTGTCTTCCTAGTACCAGGGGAAATAAAGTTCAGTCAGCCTGGTATTTAAGCCAAATGCCTGGGGTCTGCCCCTAGTTGCCCTTATAGTAGGCCTACAGATGCCTGGCTTCCCATTTCTCCCAGGTTCTCCCTCTAGTCTCACTTCTTAGGTTTCCATCTTTTGATAGGCCCTTAAAACTGAATAATGTTTTTCTGGAGTGTACCAGGATGGAGAACTTCACCTCTTGACACAATTGGTACTGCTGGTAAGGATTGTAGGTCCGAGAGGAAAAAGCAAAACTGATCTTTAAGTGAATATTTCTTTTCAGCAACAAAAACATGACCCAATTTGTATTGTAAACTCTTTGCTTGGTTCCTCCTTCTTTATGCTGTCTTCCTCTTCTTCCAAAAAAGATGTATTATACCATTTTTTCAATGATTTTATTCTTCTAAACAACTGTGTATGAGTTACCAAGGTCAGATTTTAAAGGTAGAACATCAAGGCCTGGAAACTTAATTGGAAGTCTGTCGCATAAGCCAGTGTTCTCAAAATTAAAATTAATTCAATAAAATATGTTAAATACCATTTGGGATGTTGTACAGAGTGGGGAAGGAGGTAACAAGCAACTGACCACACAAAGAATGGAGTCACAGGCTCAGCAAGTTTAAAGTGCCGCAAGAAGGCCAGGGGAAGAGGAGAGTTGGGGGTGTGGCTGGAGGGGGAGGGGCGAGCCCTGGGCATCACAGTTGCCACTCAGACCTGCCTTTGGGTCGCCTTTCTTGATTACAGAGTTTGCCCCTGTGGGGAGCCGGGTGTCCTGTCCACACTCGTTTGCTCTTCAGTTCACCTTACTATTTCTTGTTTTTCTCTCTGATTCAGCTTGTGGAGACATTGACCTGGGGGCTCCTTTCCCTGACTTGAACATTTGGTCACTAAAGCAACACATCCTAGGAACTATTCATGCGCTTCTCTTTATGACAGGCAGTGTGTGGACAACCATATTGGAGCATGGAAAAACCTCTTGGCAGAGAGTCCACAGCACCTAGAAACCCCTGTCTCCTAAGAAAAAAACAAGACAAGACAAAGATTAACCAAACCAACCCCGAGCTAGATACTTTGTTATTCCTTTCAACCTATGGGGAACGATGAAATTGTTTATTTATTTCCATGTTGTGATTAGCTGTAAGTTCTACTTTAAAAGACAATAAGCTTGCTCAAAAGTTGCTTTAAAAGACATTTTTTTCTTGGACAATAAGCATCCTAATAAAAACAGGCTATATGCAAATAAAGTCATTTCTGTTTCTGGAAATCTCATTTATAAGCACCACAAATACATTTCAATTGATAAAGGAAGCAGTAGGTAAAAATTTGTAGTCAAATACTTCCTGTTCACTACCAACATACATATATTTTTCTAGTACATTGCTCAATTGTGAAATCGGGAAAAGCATGCAATAAACATTTTTTTGCAGCAAAATTTAGTAAAATATCTGTAAAAAGAAGACCAACTATACCAATGTTGAATATTACAATGTATTTGATTAATTTTTTCTTCTTTTAATACAAAATTGTCAGATAATCTTGTCCTGCAAAAATACTACATTTTAAAATTCAGTGTGGTGCTATCAGGCACCCTGGTCTCTTCGAGCTATAACTGGTACCAAGCTCGTGCTGCTTGTCAAAATTTAATGAGAGGGCCCGTTCTAAAATAATTGAATTTTCATATCAGAATGAACCAGGATTACTCAGACAATAAAAGTGCTGAGTCCTGTACTGTTACCGGCAAATACCTTTTGCTTTGCTCATGAAATCAGTATGTAAATGTTCAGGGTTTGTATTTAAGGCATCTTAGGCATTTGGAGTTGTAGTACTAGCAATAATTTCAAATGGTGCGGGTGATAAGTAGCTGGTTTTTTATAATGTTCAAAGTGTAATTTGTTTGGTGAATCAGGATAAGCATTTGGTTTATATTTTATATAAATGTTAATGTATTTGCCATTTAATTATGTTTCTTAACTTTTAACATTTCAGAACTCAAATTTGAAGACTAGTCCATCAGATTGTCTTGCTTTCATAACATTCTGAAAAATGGGAGCACCCCCATGCAGTGAGTTTAAAAAGTAAGAGAGGCCTGTGAAGTTTGTGATGGTACATTTGTGGGGCTGGGAGCGTTGATAATGAAGTGGGAGAAATGCTATGCCTTACGTGAGCCCTCTCCCAGAACATTGAGCTCTCTGCCACACAGCTTTGGACCTGAGAGCTCTCTATCAACAGCCAGGAAGACACCTCCAGGGAGTGGCTAATTTCTTTCTTTTATGATAGTTGAGTTGGAGAGCAATGATGAATAAAGTAGTATAATTTCAAAAATTAGCAAGGCTTTCTGTAACATTGCTATGATTGAGGATACCAGGACAAAAATGAGCTCTTTCAAAGTGTGGTGGAGAAGTTGGTTTCAGAAGTTATTTTCCATATTCTTACTTTGAAAACGATCTCCAGGAGTTTAGCCTGTAAGCAAATGTCTACTCACTCAAAATTTAGCTCAAATTTGCAACAGATAGCGACATTTGTCAAAACCATGACTTTATTTTTTTCACATCTCCTTCACAGTGTGGCTTGATTTACTTGACAGAGAATTGGATAATGCAGCCTTCAAGGCAGAAGGCCTAGCTCTTGCTTTTTTTCTACCACTGACTGCAAGGACCACCAAACGACAGCTCACAGGCCAAATCTGGCCTGTTGCCTGATTTTTTAAATAAAGCTTTATTGGAGCACAGCCACACTCATTCATTCCTGTATTATCTGTGGCTGCTTTCATGCTGTAAGGGCTGACTTGAGCAGTTGGAACAGAGACTGTATGGCTGACAAAGTCTAAACTATTTACTATCTGGCCCTTTACAGAAAACATTTGTAGACCTTTGATTTAGTAGATAGCATTAGGCAGATGACTTTTCACTTTTCATTGGTGGTGGTGGTGATAATGATGATGATGATGATATCTAATAGGTACTGAGCAGACAGACACTGTGTGCCAGACACAGTCCCAAACAATTTGCATTTGTATACTCACTTAACCCTCACAGCATCCTTGTATTATAGTATTGTTACTATCCTCATTTTGCGTACAAGGAAAAGGAGACAGAGAGGTTCAGTGACATCTGTACAGTCACTTGGCTAGTGAGTGGCAGTGTCAAGCAGACTGGCTTAAGAACTTATGCTTTTCATTTTTACTCTAACTTTTAATTGTGGAATTTTTCAAGCATACATAAAAAGAAATAGTATAATTAATCACTAAGTACTGATCACTCAGCTTCAGTAGTTAATAAAATATTTCCATTTTTGTTTTATCTACTATCCTTCTTACCATACCTTCCAAATATTTTTTATGTATGTGGAGTAAATCTCAAACATCATGCCATTTCACCTGCAAATACATCAGTATGTATCTCTAACAGATAAACTATGAAAAATATAACCAAAGTGCCATTATGGTATCTAACAAAATTCCAGTAATTGTTCAATATCATCTAAATCCAGTCCATAGTAACATGTTTCTGATTATCTTATGTTTTTCTTTTGACAGTTGGTTTGTTTAAATAAGAATCCAAACAAGACCCACTCATTGCATTTAGAAATTGTATCACTATGCTTCTCTTAATGTATATGGCCCCTACCTCTTTCTTCCCCTATGCCTGTATTTATTATTTTTAAAAAATGAGTTTATTTGAACTGTGGAATGTCCCACATTCTGGATTTGACCAACTGATTCTTTTTGGTGCAGTTTAGCTTTTTCCTTTTTTCCCAGTATTTCTTTTATACTCATGGGTAGATGTAGACAGTTGATTAAATTAAGGTGTGTGTGTACAGGTGTGCATGCATGTATGCGAGCACATTTTTTGAGACTTCCTCATGGTTGGTGATATATAGTTGCTACTGTGTCACATCAGGAAGAACATAATGTCTGGTTGCCATCACTAAAAAGAGATGTAAGCTTTTCTCAGTGAGTTTGGGTGATGTCAGCCTGACCTTGTCACTATGAAGTTTTCCCCATCAACTTTTCTTCTAGTAGTTTTATCATCAATTAGTGATTGTTTCCTAGATCCATTATTTCATTGAGAATTGCAAAATGCTGATTTTTGGATTTTTTCATTCTTCCATGAAGAACTTTTCCTCATCAACGATCTGGCTACCTTCAGGTACAGTTTATACAGGAGAAATAGAATAAATGTTTATTTTTTATTCTTTATTTCTGAATTTTTATTGTGATGAGTTAGTGTCTTAGCAACCTCTAATAGTGACCAATGATAGTTTATTTTAGTATTATTAGAAAACTTGTGGATTTTTAAGTATGTTCTTGCTCCAGTAGATTATAATAGATCTTTCTGACGGTTTAGTTGCCCAACTTTTGGTGTATGGGAGCTGCAGTTGGCTCTTATATTTTTGACATGACCCTAGTGGTCTTTGCAATCACACTTCTTTCTAACACAAGATATCCCAGGGCCATTTTGCACATTTCATTCCCCAAACCTAGAATCAGTCATTTCTCCAGAAAGTGTTGGTTCTTTTTGCTGGAAAATGTCACTTAGAAATCACAGTCTTGGTATTACTCATTGTTACTGGGTGGTCACTGCTTCTAGACTTTTCAGTGGATAAAGCTGGGAAATATGTTCTTTATAGAAAGAAAACATGAGTTCATTTTGGTATTTCTAATTTAACCATAAGATTTCATGATGTTTACTGAAATTCTTTGATTTTATATTTGTGTTGCTTTTTATCCTATGCTGAAAATCTTGGTTCCTAGTAATAGCATACTTATTTGCTTTATTCTACAATTTACATAAGGTGATTTAAAAACAGCACTACCAATATTACTATTAACAGTAAGACAGTTTAAATTTTTTGCCCTCTTAGCCTCTATACTATATTGCCTTAGTAAAATGGGATTTATACTCCCAGATCTGTGTGAAGTTTCTGTATGGAAGCAGATGATCTGTTCAGGTCGGTCCATCTGTGAGATGTCTTATAAATCAGTATGTCTTTAGATAATTTCAGTGTATGAGATGGCTAGAGCACTTGTGTGTGAGCCCAAAGGTCCCAGTTCCAAGTTTTTCACCAGGCTTTGACTCAGAAATTATAATGATCTTTTGAAATAAAAACATGTGCCCCTGCAGATACTATAAAGGCAAGCAACCATCATACAGAAAGCTAAATTTAGGGATCATATAGGATAATTTACACATTGTGTATTGTTTTCTGGTATATAAAACACCTTCATATATGTCATGTCACTTGATCCTCATATGTCCCCTACGTGGTAGGTACCATTATTACCTCTATTTTCTGAATGAGGATCAGGGGGGTTAAGAACTTTACCAAAGTCACATAGCTGGTAAGCAGCAGGTCAGGAATTCTCTGCCACTGAGTGAAGGTTTCAGACTCATTACCTAGAATTCCTTCTAGCACATGAAGATCATCAACATATCCTAGCATGATATCTCCAGCCCAGTGGTCCTTTTTACTTGTCTGGGAGGATGGGGAGAGAGAATGCTTTGGCACATGGTCCTGGAAGGGCTAACAGTCCTTTCCTTTGTGTAGCTCTTAGTTAGGTGCAGAGCCCAAGGCATGAACTTCAATGCCCTTCATTTTTATTATTAAAGTATCATTGATTTACAATCTTATGTTGGTTTCAAATACAAAACACAGTCGTTCAACATTTACCCATATTATCAAGTCCTCACCCCCTCTAGTGCGGTCACTGTCCATCACCATGGTAAGATGTTACAGAATCATTAACTGTATTCTCCGTGCTGTACTACCATCCCCGTGATCAGCCTATATTGTGACTGTGAATTATTGTGCCCTTTAATGCCCTTCCCCTCCCCCCAGCCTCCCCAACTCCTCCCCTTTGATAATCACTAGTCCCTTCTCAGTGTCTATGAGTTTACTGCTTTTTTCCCTTCTATTTTGCTTTGTTGAGTGAAATCATTTGGTATTTGTGTTTCTCTACCTGGCTTATTTCAATGAGCATAATACCCTCTAGCTCCATCCATGTTGTTCAAATGGCAAGATTTCTTTTCTTTTTATGGCTGAATAATATTCCATTGTCTATATGTATCTCATCTTCTTTATCCATTTATCTACTGATGGACACTTAGGTTGCTTCCACATCTTGGCTATTGTAAATAGTGCAGTGATAAACACAGGGATGCATTTGTCTTTTTGAATCAGGGTTCTTGTTTCTTTGGGTAAATTCCTAGGAGTGGAATCCCTGGGTCAAATGGTATTCCTATTTTGAGTTCTTTGAGGAACCTCCATACTGCTTTCCACAATGGTTGAACTAATTTACATTCCCATCAGCAGTGTAGGAGGGTTCCCCATTTTCCACATCCTCACCAACATTTGTTGTTGTTTGTCTTTTGGATGGTGGCCATCCTAACTGGTGTGAGGTGATATCTCATTGTGGTTTTAATTTGCATTTCCCTGATGAATAGCGATGTGGAGCATCTTTCTATGTGCTTGTTGGCTATCTGTATTTCTTCTTTGGAGAAGTGTATGTTTAGGTCCTCTGCCCATTTTTAATCGGGTTATTTTTTGGGGGGTGTTGAAGTGTATGAGTTCTTTATATATTTTAGATGTTAACCCATTATTAGATATGTCATTTATGAATATATTCTCCCATACTGTAGTATGCCTTTTTGTTCTGTTGATGGTATCCTTTGCTGTACAGAACTTTTTAGTTCGATGTAGTGCCGCTTGTTCATTTTTGCTTTTGTTTACCTTGCCCGAGGAGATGTGTTCAGGAAAAAGTTGCTCATGTTTATATTCAAGAGATTTTTGCCTATGTTTTCTTCTAAGAGTTTTATGGTTTCCTGACTTACATTCAGGTCTTTGATCCATTTCAACTTTACTTTTGTGTATGGGGTTAGACAGTAATCCAGTTTCATTCTCTTACATGTATTTGTCCAGTTTTCCCAACACCAGCTGTTGAAGAGGCTGTCTTTTCACCCATTGTATATTCATGGCTCTGTTTTCATATATTAATTGACCATATATGTGTGGGTTTTTATCTGAAGGGCCCTTCATTTTTAATGTTTCTATTGCTCTCCCTTTCCCACTCAGCTTGGCTGTTTGAGTTATTTGAAAGAGAAGGAGGTGATCTGGTGAAATTTCTTCCTTCAACTCAGAACATAACTCTGCAATGGCCATGCCTGACCTGGCCTCAACTCAGCCAGGCACTGCCCGGGTTGCCTTCCATTGCCTCTGCATGTGCTGATGCCGGAAGTAGTCATTATAAGAGAAAATTCTAGTCTTTTTTCTCTGCTGTATCAGATGGAGATTTTAACTCATTTCATATCGGACATTGCTCAGAAAATAGTGATAGTTTTTCCACTGTCACCCAGTACTAAAATCTAACTTATTTTTCCTTAAAAACTTCTTGTGTATTGATTTCATCAGTAGCATCACTGAAATTTATGAAACCTCAGAGAAATATGGGGATTAACCACAAAATGTAGCCAAGTGCACGAAGTAGAGTGTTTGTATTCTACTTCCTCTGAGGAGCTGGAGAATATCTGAATTGTACCTGAAGGGAGGGACATTGGAATGCTTTAGGGCCTGCCATGCTCATTGTGTGCCTGTAGTTTGGGTAAAGTGAGGGAGAGACAGACTATCTCTATCATGTGTGTCTGCTGACCTAGGTGAGAACTTGCCTTGGAAGGTAAGAATTGTTATTTCCTTCACTGGGACCAGCACCCTGTGCCCCCACCCCCAATTTTCACTAGGGATCTGGAATCAGAATACTTGGATTCAAATCCTAACTTCACCAAGGTACACCTTTGGGAAAGATACTTAATCTTTCTGTGCCTCAATTTTCTTATCTGTCAAATAGAGATAAAATACTACCTACTCCTGTGGTGTGAGGATCAAAGATATAATTTCATAATGCTTGGCATAGAGCTTGGCACGTAGTAGTCACTCATCTGCTGGATGTCATTCTATCAATAACGTAATTGTGATTGACCATTGTCAGTTTCATTATCTTAATCATTAACATCTTATCTAGGCCTTGAACCCATATAATGATACAAATCACAAGTAGCAATGGAACTTTTTACTCCCCCATCTTGATTACTTCCTTAAAAAGTGTGAGTTCTTCCTTAAAAATGAGCGTTAGCTAGAAATGCCTCCCACCAAAACCTTCAAACAGCTTCAACATTATGCCCTCTGCTTCTTCCCACCAGTCGTCAGCAGCATGTGCAGGATCCTCTATCTTAACCTCTGCTTACAATAAAATGCCCCAAGAGAATTGTTGAGATCCACTCTCTCCAAATCCTCTTCTCCCTGTCTCACTCCAGTGCACTCCAGGAAGGCTTTAACTCCTACCACTGAAAGTACCATGGTCAATGACACCACCAACTTCCACGTGACTGAAGCTAAAGGTCCCCTTCCTCACTCTCTCCTTTTCTTACCAGATGATCCAGAAACACTGATACTCTTCCGGATTTTCCTCCTACCTCATTGGCTGCTCTGCTTTCAAATCATCCCCTGTAAATCAATGGTGGGTGCCCCACACCTACTCCTCTGTCTCTATATACTCTGTTTCAGTGACCTCAACCAGTCCTTGACTTTAATATCATTGATAAATAACCATAGGCCATAGGGGCTTTGTCAGTAAAGGTCCTGAAACATTGAGGAAGAGGGAATTCACTTGTCACTCATGCTGCCTGACCATATGTCTGCCCCTTATTTGCCCCTTGCACTGCCATCCTGCCCTTTCCTTCCTGTGCTTCCTGAGGTCCTTTTCTGAGCCACCTCCACTCTGCTCTCATCTTGCCCCAGCCTTACTCTGCTGCTTACCTCCAGCAGAGGCCCTCAGTTTATCTGAGAATCTAAGCTCCCCAGTTTCTCTCTGCATTTCTCTAATGAACCTGTGTCCTCAAAAGTCATTGATGCATTCCTCCCTGGCTAATGCACGGCCTTGTATTCTTTTACATGTCCTCAAAGGTGGCATTTAGTATGTTCTTTCAGGGTGGATAGGATTTTGGTGGTGGTGGTTGGGGGAAGATGTTCAAAAGTTGTTTAGCACCCAGCCCCACGGATACATTTAGGGGTGAGGCAACATCAATAAACAAACAAGTGAAGGTAGGAGTGACCATCAGTTCATTCATTCTTTCCCAAGCTCTGGTCACCTTAGAAGTGCTACCTGTTTGAGATTCAAAGATGAGTAAGACACAGTCCTGACTCAAGCAGCTCTTGATCTAATGAGGCTGATGCATATTAGGAGGCAAAGCAGCATGTGGGAAGCAGTCTAGTGAGTGGTTAAAAGGACTTTTCTCAGGGCTCAGACAAACATGAACTCAAATCCTTCCTCTTTCTTACCAGCTCTGTGACCTTGAACAGGCTATTTCCCACCTCTGAGCCTCAATTTTCTCATCTATGAAATGGAGATAATGGCAGTACTTCATAGGGTCTCTGTAAGAATTGAATGACACAATGCATATAAATGGTGGTACATAGCAAGAACTTGATAAATGGCAGCTATTAGTCCCCTTATGAGACTATTATCATTACCTGACTCTCTCATGCACTGGCACAGATATTGTAGTCCAAGTTTGAATCTTTTAGGTGCTCTCAGAGTTTGCTCTTTTCCTTCTATTCTCTGATCGCAACATCTTTGTCTCAAACTGTGCTGTCCAATACAGTGGCCAGCCACTTGAAAGGTGGCCAGTCCTAACTGGAGGGCTTAGTATGCAAAAGAAAAGAATGTCACATATCTCATATAAAATATTTATAATTTGTTTATATTCATTATATGTTAAAACAATAATCTTTGTTTATATTGATTACATGTTGAAATAATAATCTTTGGATATACTTCATTAAAGAAAATATGCTATTAATTTCATCTGTTCTGCCTGCTGTTTTAAATCAATGCAACTCCTGGAAAATGCCAAAATATGTATGTGATTTGGATTTGTAGCTCACATTCAATTTGATTGGCCATCACTGGCCTAGACACCACTGCTCCCCATTTCCTGGGTCCACCTCACTTTGGGGGTTGATGGGATTCTCCTCATCCCTCTAGACCTAGTGCTAGTGGCCCTCGCTGCTTTCCTTGCTCTTTGCCACAAGCAGTTAATCATTCCTCCTAGTCCGCCCTGACCCTCTACCACCTGTGAGGTGTGCTGATTCCCATGATCCTCTGCACCCAGTGGGCAGTGGAGAGGGTCTGTGGCTACTGGCAGATTTTGCTCCTAACAGTATTTGGTTCATCCCTCTGCTTCAGCATTGCACACATTCGTTTCTAGTTAGAGATTTAGAGACTCATGATGGCCCATATTGTCTCCAATTTAACACAGATCCCCAGTGACCAGGATAACATCTTGCAGAAACTCTGTGCTTATTAAGTACTGCAGGAACCACAGATTACTCTCAGGCTGTGTTTCCTGCTGTCAGTTGCTTCCAAGAGTCCCATCTCAGAGTTGCATGACTTCGAGTTTCTCTGGTGAAATTTTGCCCATGGTTGTCCCTTAACCTTGCCTGAAACCAGATTCTCACTGTAACTACATGGATGACTCTGGCTCTGTTTGTGGTACAGGCTGGCTAACCTGGAGCCCAACAGGCCTGGCATGCAACCTGGGTGGTGATGTCACAGGGGATGGGTGAGCTCCCCTGAGGGACAGCTGACTTGTATGGCCGGTGTACAGGGGGCACTGTAGGCTGCATCCTGCCTTGGTTGCAGGGGAATTGCCCAATCCTCTTTGTGGCGGGAGTCCTTCCAACGTTGTGGGTGACACTGCCATGTCATTTCTGGTGAGTGAATGATGCACAGAAAGCAGAGTGGGTAGAGCCCTGGCAGATGTGGGTTTCCTAGCAACATGATTAACTATGCCAGACCACTATTCAGTCAGCTTTGCCTCCTGTGGCCTGATACCATGGTGACACTGCACTCTCTTCATCCACTTGTAAACCTTGTACTTAGAGTTGTGTCTTTAGAGGGACTGGGGACAAAGATCACTTAGCAGTGTGCTGTTAAGAAGCTAAAATTGATTGTAACTTTCTTCTGCTTTCTTCCTTTCTTCCCTGAGGCCTTTGACTGTGTGCTTTGTGTGATTTGTTTCCTGGGGATGGACAGCCTTGTAACATTTTTGTCTTATAAATACGGAGTTTTTGCTGAAGCATCCCATGTCTCTCTGACCATCGTGTCTGGAAGTAAAAATTTGTTTACAGTGGTGAAAATGATATACTATTTATTGGCTTAGGTTCCACCCATTTTTTTTGAGGGATTCACATCCCATTGAATTATTTGCCCAATGTCCCAGGATTGTCAAGGAGTATTTGATGTGTGTTTATGAACCACTCCTAACAAGTCCACAGTATCTGCCATTCTCTTCTGTCCTCTCCTGCCCCAGCTATTGTAGTGATTCCTGTAGCCGGAATGGCCTCAGTGCTTCGCCTGGTCACCACAACAAGGACATCACTGAAACCACTAAAAATGTGGGCAGACTGCCAAGAAGTGATGGTCTCTGCTCCTTCCCCACTCCTCCTTTTCCATTTCAGATGGGGACTGCAGTCAGTCTCCCTCTCTCTCTCTCCTCTCCTCTCCTCTTATCTCTTCCTCCTTCCTTTCTTTCTCCTCATTCGGTTGCTCTTGATTCTCCTATTATGGTGGTTCAGTCACTCCAGGACTCAGGTTTGTAGGGGCTAGGCCGAGGGACAATCTGAGTGACAGGCACACTGATATTCTTAGAATAATGCCCTTCTTTCCTCTTCCAAACTGACCTACTAAACTTGGGCCAAATTTAAGCACCCCAGCTCTCCTTCTTTTCCAAGAGGCTACTCAGTCCCTCAGGTAAATAGAGCTTCGGAGGCCCTGGCCCTATTGCCAGACTTAAGTTACCAATGTCAGACCCCATGTCAGTGCTGTGGAGGAAAACCCATCAACTGTTTTTTTAATATTATAAAAATTATTGATCACTGTGGAGCTGATATTCCAGATCAAGTCTGCCTGTTTCCAAAGCCTGTGTTCTTACTAAATAAACCATATTGTCTTGCTCTTCAAAAAAAAAAAATTATTGAAGTATATTCAAGAAGACCCAAATAAAGGAGATTCAAACTGATATTCTATGGTCATGGGTTGGAAAACTAAATATTTAAACATAATAGTCTTATCCTACTTGATATATAGATTCAGTGCAATTAAAAAGCAACAATAGGTTTTTGTTTTTGTTTTCCCAGCTGTATTGAGATCTACCTCACATATAATATTGTGTAAGTTTAAGGTATATAATGTGATGGCTTGATGTGCATATAGATTATGAAATGATTACAACAAGGTTAGCTAACACATCCATTACCTCAAATGGTTACCTTTTAAGTGTGTGTGTGATGAGAACATTTAAGATCTACTCTCCTAGCAACTTTCAAGTATACAATGTAGTATTGTTAACTATAGCTGCCATGCTGTACATTACATCCCCATGACTTATTTATCTTCTAACTGCAAGTTTGTATCCTTTGAACAACATCTCTCCATTTCCCCCACCCCAGTCCCTGGCAACTACATTCTACTCTCTGCTTCTTTGAGTTCAGCTTTTTTAGATTCCACAAAGTGAGTTGATATGGTATTTGTCTTTCCTGTCTGATGTCCACCAGCTCTCTGTCTGCTTGGTCCTGCCCTAAAACATCTGTGTGGGCACAGAATAATCCATTCCTCTGGCTCTCTGGCTGGGGTTCTCTCAGGAACTCCGTGTGCCATCCACTGTCAGAATCCTTGGCTGACTGACCCTAGGACGCCCCCTTCTCACAGTGTGTTGTTCAATGTGTATTTCCAGAGCAGAGGTTATGACTTGGTAGACATTATGACGGCACTATGGAGAATCAGACATGTTTTGTTTTGAAGGAGGCTTCATGATAGAGTTTTATGTGATGTGACGTATCCAAATTAGAAATCTTTCTAACAGTACTCTTGCCAGGTGGTCATCCAACTTCCGCCTCCTTGTCAGTTTTTCAGAGAAGGGCTTTCCACTGTAAAACAGTTTGGTCATCAGAGTTTTGCCCTATGTAAAGGTGAAATCCATTTCTTTAACCCTTAGTCCTAGCTTGTATCCTTGCTAGTCAGATGAAATAGAGTATTTCCCCTTCGTGATAGGCCTTAAGACACTGGAAACAGCTCTCAGAGCCCCACTGGGTAAACCCCAGTTTGCAAAGCAATTTTCTTCACATGTCATCATCACTCTCCTCTGTATATTCTCTTGTTTCAGAATGCCCTTTTCTATAGTGAAGCTCAGAAGTAAATCCAGTACTGTAGGTGTAATCTGAACTTCAGTAATGAAGTAGGAATGTCACCTCTTGTGATTTGAACTCTGGACGTTAAAGGCAACATCTTTTCTTTTATAGGAGCTCCTCATTGACATTCCCTTTCTATGATCCTGCCCCTATAACAGAAGATAAAAACAGCAAATGATAGCCACTCATTCCCCCCATACTCCTTGCATGAACAGTGAGGCCTTCAGGAGGGTCCTGGGCAAGCTAGACGGCCACTTTCTCACTGTGATGTCCTGCATTCATGTCAGCAGCAATGTCCATATTCTACTCCCGGGATTTGTGTTGTGGTATTGGCTATGGCCATAGCTGTTGCCAAGTCCTTTTTTTCCAAACTACTTCCCTTATGGCTAATGATCTTAAACATCTTTTCATGTGCTTATTTGCCATCTGTACATCCTCTTTGGTGAAAATTCACTTCATGTCTTTTGTAGAGAGGTATACTATAGAGGTATTCCATTTTCTTGCTGTTTTTTTTTTTTTTTTACTGCTGAGTTTTGAGAGTTCTTTATATAGTCCAGATTCTAGTCCTTTGTTGGATATATGGTTTGCAATATTCTCTCCCATTCCACAGCTTGTCTTTTCATCCTCTTCACATGGGTTTTCAACCAAGCAAAAGTTTAATTTTGAAGTCCAATTTATTAATTTTGATTTTATGGATCATGCTTTTGGTGTCAAGTGTAAGAACTCTTTGCCTCGCCCTAGGTCCTGAAGATTCACTACCATTTTTCTTAAACGTTTTGAAAAAAAAAAGTTTTTTCTAAAAGCTTTAGTTTTTACACTTTACACTTAAGTCTGTGTGCTCCATTTTGAGTTAATTTTGTATAATGTTTAAGGTTTAGGTCAATGAATCATTTAAAATTTATTATTATTATCATTTACCTATGGGTGTCCAGTTGCTCCAGCACTGTTTATTGAAAAGAATATCCTTCCTATAACATCTTTGTCAAAAATCAGTTGGGCATGTGCATGAGTCTGTTTCTGAGTTCTTTATTCTGTTCTGTTGATACAAGTCATACTATCTTGATTACTATTGCTAAATAGTAGGCCTTGATAGCAGGTATAGTGATTTGTCTTTTGTAATTCTTTTATTATTCAAGATTGTTTTAGCTGTTCTAAGGCCTGTGTCTTTCCACATCCATTTTAATATAAGCATGTCTCAATCCACGAAAACCCTTATTGAAATTTTTATGGACTTGCATTAAAAATATGTTAACTTAAGAATTTATATCTTTAGTATGCAGAGTCTTCCAAACCATAAACATGGTACATCTCTCTATTTATTTAGGTTTGCTGTCTTAATGTGTTGTTTATCTTTTACATTTGACATGTGTTTGTTATATATTCTTGATACAAATGCTTGGTCAGATATATGCATTGAAAATAATTTCTCTGTGGCTTACCTTTTTATTTTCTTAACAGTGCAGATTTACATTTTGACAAGCTCCATTTTATTATTTTTTCCATTTGTAATTTGTGTTTTATATGTCCTAAGAAATCTTTGCCTCCCTCAAGATCACAGATTTTCCTTAAGAAGCTTTATAATTTGAACTTTTACATTTAGCTCTGTGATCTATTTTGAGTTAGTTTTTGTGTGGATGTGAGGTAAAGGTCAGAGTTTACAGTTTTTAAATGGATATCAAGCTTTTCTAGCACCATATGTTGAATAAGTTTGTGGGTAAAGTGGGGTTCCTATGGCCAGGATCCTCACTGAACTTAAACCACCTGATGATGTAACTGGCCTGTTGCTATGCTACCACTTCCATACCTTTAGGCAATAAGCCATTATTGTGTTAATATAAAGAGTTCTGCCCAGTGCTCTGTGCACAACGGGGTGGCAGGGCTGCAAGGCTGCAGGAGAGCAGAGCGGAGGCTGGAGTGGTGGCAGCGCCAAGGACAGAGGCCCCGAGGACGGCTGTGTGGGATGACTGTACAGAAGAGGCCTAGAGGATGGCTGTGCAGGACGGCTGTGCAGACAGAGGGGCCCAGAGGCAGAGGCCAGCTTGCTGCATCTGAAGCAGCAGTGATAACACAGACTTGCTCTGAGTGAATGGGATTTTAGTGACTGACCTCCCACCTGGAAATAAAGTTGGGTATAACCTTTTCACCCCAAGAACCCTTTGCTGTAAGTTTCTTTGGTCACAGTGAATCTATAATGAACTTGCCTGGGGCTGAAACTCATTTGCAAGACAAGGATATACTTTCCACATTGAATACTACAGCCTCTTTGTTGACAATCAGTTGAACATATATGCATGGGTCTATTTGTGGACCCTTTGTTCTGTTGCATTGATCTACTTGTTGACCCTTAAGCTACTGCCTTACTACTTGATTACCGTAGCTTTACAGTAAGTCTTGAAATCAGGAAGTTTAAGTCCTCCAACATAATTCTTCCCCCAACCCCCTCCACTGACAAGATTGTTTGGGCTATTCTAAGTGCATTGCTATTCTATGTAAATTTTATAATCACTTTGTCAATTTCTACAGAAAAATTTATGAAGATTCCCTTGAGATTGCATTGAATCTATAGATCAATTTAAGGAGAACTGACATCATAATGATATGGAATCTTCTAATTCATAATTATTTTATATCCCTCTACATATTTAAATCTTCATTCATTTATCTTGGTCTTTATAATTTTCAGTGTAGAGATATTGCACATCTTTTGTTAAATTTATTCCTACACATTTAATATTTTAATGTTATTTTAAATGGAATTTTTAAATTTTATCTAAAAATTTTGTGCTGCTACTATATAAAAATACAGGTATTTTTTGTATATTGACTTAGTATACTATGATGTTTATAAAATTACCTCTTAGTTTATTCACTTTTTGCCCTGGTTTCCTTAGGGTATTCTACATAAACAATTATGTTGTCTTCCATTTATATCTTTTACTTGCCTTATTGCAATGGCTGAAATGTTCAGTATAATTTGGAATAGAAGTGGTGGGATCTTACCTCCCTATCTTGTTACTGGTATTAGGAGATAGATATTCAATATTTACTGTTAAGTAGAATGTTAGATTTTGGAATATTATAATGGAAATTTTGAAAATTATGAATATTTCGAAGAATATAATGTTAGATAATAGAAGATTTTGATATTTATCTGAATAAGGAAGTTTCCTTTAATTCCTAGTTTACTGAGAATTTTTATCATTAATGAATGTTGAGTTTTGTCAAATGATTTTGTCTATTGAGATAACCATATTGTGTTTTCTCCTTTATTGTGGTGAATTATAGTGTCTAATTTTTGAAGGTAAAACCAATCTTGCATTCCTCATATACAGATCAATTGGTGATGGTGTATTATCTTTTTTTTATATTTTACTGGGTTCAATATGCTAGGGTTCAGCAAACTTTCTTCTAAAGGACCAGATGTTAAATATTTTCAGTTTTATAGGCCATATGGCCTTTGTGGCAACCTCACAACTCTACCTTGGTAGTCAAAGAAAATACATAATTGAATGGGCATGGCTGTGTTCCAATAAAACTCTTATTTACAAAGACAGGTGGCAGGCTAGATTTGCCCTATGGGCCACAGCTTTCCAAGTCTGTGATATGGCAATGGGTCATTCATGATATTTGCATCTATTTTCATAAGGGAAATGTTCCTTTCTAGTAATGTCTTTGTCAGGTTTTAAAATCAGCATTATGCTAGCTTCATTAAATGAGTTCAATAGTGTTCTGTCTTCCTCTGCTTTCTGATAGACTTTGTGTGAGATTGATATTATTTCTTCTTAAATGTTTGATGGAATTTACCAGTAAAACCATCTAGACCTGAGATTTTTTTCCTAATGGGGAGACATTTTGTTACAAATTCAATCATTTTCATGGATATAGGCTATTCAGATTTTGTATTCCTTCTTGATTGAGCTTTGGGAAGATGTGTTTTTTAAGAATGTGTTCATGTCTTCTAAGTCATTGAACTTAGTCATATAAACATTTTTATAATATTGAATTATTAGCCTTAGAATTTCTCTAAGTCTACAGTGATATCTCCTGTTTCATTACTTTATTGAGAATTTGTGTTTCCTCTTTTCTTATCTTGATCATCTTGCTAAACACTTATCCATTTGAGTATTCTTGGCAAAGAACCAGTCTTTTGTCTTCCTAATTTTTTCCTTTTCCTTTTTAAAATGACTCTTTCTTTCATAGATTTATACACTTACTCTTTTTAGCTACTTGATTCTACTTAATTTGGATTTAATTTGCTCTTTTTTCTTGCTTCTTAAGGTCAAAACTTACATCATTCACTTTCAAGCCCTTTTTATTTTCTAATGTAAGCATTTCAATCTATATATTTTCCTCTAAACAATGTCTTACCTGAAATCCATAAATTTTGATATGTTGTGTTTTCATTTTCATTCACTTCAGATATTCTCTAATATCTGATATGATTTCATCTTTGATCCAGGTATTATTAAATCTATATTACTTAATTTATGAATATTTCATGTTCTACATAGTTGTTCTTTTTTTTTTTATTTAAAATCATTTTGGTCAGAGAAAGTGCACTGTATGATTTGAATAATTTTAAATTTATTGAGAACTGTTTTATGGTCTATAATATGGCCTACCTAGATGCAGGTTCCTGGTATATTTGGAAGGGATATATATTTTGCAGTTGTTGGGTGGGATGTTTTATGATGATGATGATAAGTTTGTTTGTATTATCTTTGTTTCTGTGTACCTGATGTATTTTTGTTTGTGTGTGTGCCAGCATTTAATTTTTATTTATCATTGGACTTCATGAATTTCATTGTGATGTGTTCAATGTGGATTTTTTTGTATGTATTTATTCTGCTTGGGTTCATTGAGTTTCTTGTGCCTGTGGTCTTGTAGTTTTCATCATGTTTGGAAAATTTAGGGGAATTATATCCTGAAATATTTTTTCTACATATATATTTACTCTATACTTATAATACATTTGATATCTAATAGGGACACTTGCTATTTTAGTGGAAAGTCAGTAGAAGCTATATCAACAGCTGTCAACCAAATGCTATTTTAAGTCAGAATCCACTCTAGATTTATTCTGATGTTAGCTTTTGTTCCCTTGTGAACCAGTATACATGGGAGAGTAGTAAATATTTGTGGTTTTATACTGAAATAATGAGCAATATATTACTATGCAATTTTTAAAAAGTGCACTTGTAATACATAAGTACTCTGGAGACCCAGAGTAAAGGAATAATTTACTTTGGATTGAATTAAGGGGGAATTTTCTAAGGAGAGGTGAAAGTCATCAGTATATAGGGAGCTAAGTCTTTAGGTACATCAAGAGTTCATTCCTTTTTGTTTCTGAAGAGTATTACATCATATGGATATACCACAATTGGCCCATATACCTCCATTTTGGGTTGTTTCCAGTTTTAGGCTATTATAAATAAAGCTGCTATGAATATTTATGTACATGTCTTTGTATGAATATATATTTTCTTTTCTTATTGGTAAATACCTAGGAGTGAAATGGCTGGATCATATGGTAGGTGTACATATAACTTTTTAAGAAGTTCTCAACTATTTTCCAAGTTGTAATATTTCACATTCTCATCAGCAGTGTATGAGATTTCAGTACTTCACATTGTCACCAACACTTTGCATAGTCAATCTTTCAACTTTAGGCGTTCTTATAGACTTGCTGTGGTAGCTCACTGTGGTTTCAACTTGCATTTCCATAGTAATGAATTATGTTGAGTACCTATTCATGTGACTTTTTTTGCCACTGCATATGTCTTTTTTGGTTATGTGATTATTCAAGTCATTTTCCTATTTTTTATTGGGTTGTGGATTCCTTATTATTAAGTTCTGAGAGTTTTTACATATTATTAGTACAAGTCCTTCATTAGATATGTGATTGGAAACTATTTTCTCCAAGACTGTGACTTGTCTTTTAATGATCTTAACAGTGCCTTTCAAAAATCAGAAGCTGTTAATTTATATGAAGTCAATTTATCTATTTTATTTCATTAATAGATTGTGTTTTTAAAATTATATCTAAAAATTTATGAGTAACCCAAATTAATAAATATTTTCTCCTTTCTTCTTCTAGAAGTTGTGTGGTTTTAGGTTTCATATTTAGTTTTGTGATCCATTTTGATTTAATTTTTATATGGTGTGAGGTACATACCCAAATGTATTTACTTATTTTTCCAGAATGAATTGTTGAAAAAACCATTTTTCCCCTTATAATCTTCCATTAAATATTTTTCTGTAGTCAGTTGTCCATATATACATAATATGTTTATTCCATTCTATTGGTATATTTCTATCATTATGCCAGTATGACACCATTTTGATCATTGTTGCTTTATAATAAGCCTTGAAATTGTGTAAGTCTTCCCATTTTGTTCTTTTTAAGAGTTATTTTGACTATTTTAGATCCTTTCATGCTATCTATTTCTATAAAAAGCTTTTCCAGAATTTTGATTGAGATTGTGTTGGATTTGTCAATAAATTTAAGAATTGACATCTTAACAATATTGAGTGTTCCAAATCATGAGTAAGGTATATGCCTCCGTTTATTTCATTAATTTCTTTCCGCAATGTTTGTAGTTTTTAATATACAAATCTTATTTTGATACATTTGTAGGTACATAGGCAGTTGTAAGAAATAACACAGATCCCAGTATATCCTTTACTCATTTTCCCCGAATGGTAACAATTTTCCAAAGTATAGTACATCACAACCAGAAAATTGACATTGATGCGTCTACCACATTCAGATTTCACCAGTTTTACATGTGGTGCATATGTGTGTATTTAGTTATATGTAATTTTATCATATGTGTTGATTCATGTGAGGACCACCATAGTCAAGATATAGAATTGTGCCATCACCACAAGGATCCATTCTGTTGTTCCTTTATAGCCACACTCAGTTCCCTCTCCCCATAATTCTGTAACCCCTAGCAACCACTAATCTCCATCTCTCTAATTTTGTTGGTTCAAGAAAGGTATATAAATGAAATCATATGGTGTGTAACCTTTTGGGGATTTTTTTTTTCACCTAGCATAATTCCCTGGAGATCCATCCAGGCTGTTGTGTATAATTCATAGTTACCAATTTTTTCATTACTTTTTTCTCTCTTCCTTTTTTTAATTGTATCAATTTGTGCAATTATCATCTCATCATCATCTCATTCTGCTTACTCTGGGCTTATTTTGCTCTTCTTTTTTCCAGTTTCATGAGATAGAAACTTAATTTTTTGATTTGAGACCTTCACTTGTTTCTAACATACACACTTAGTTCTATAAATTGCCCTCTCAGTACTACTTCAGTTGCATCCCACACGTTTTGATATGTTGTATATTCATTTCCCTTTACTTTCATATGCCACTGATAACAAAAGCAAATAAAAATAGTACAGATAACCAAAAACAAAACAAAACTACAGACTAATATTTAAGATGATACTAGGCACAAAAATTTTCCACTAAGTCTTAACAAATGGTATCTATCAATGTGTAAAAATAATTACATACCATGACCAAGGGGGATTTACTCCAGGCATACAAGGCTTGTTCAACCTTCAAAAATCAGTCAATGCAATCTGCTGTATCTACAGGCTAAAGAAAAAATACGATTTAAGAAACTAAAAAAAAAAAAGTCTATTGTATTTACCCATTTTGTTGTTCTTTTCTTTCTGAAGTTCCAGGCCTCCTTCTGTCACAATTTCTTTTTCTTTAGGTATCTTCCTAAAACCATCCTTTAATGGTAACTTTTTTGGAACAGATTCCTGGTTTTCCTTTGTGAATGTCTTTATTCATTCCTAAAGAATATTTTCATGGACTATTGAATTTGCAGTTGACTAACCCCATTTGGCCCTGTTGGGTGGAGGTGGAGGCTCATGTCATTACCAGACCCCACTGATGCTACCCTGGTGGGGGAGACTGAGCACTGTTTGATTCTGCTGGGCAGCGTATGAAAGAATAAACTCCCCGTTTTAACCGCACTGAAACTGGCATGCAGTTTTGCCACTACAAAGATTAGTGGGATTGCCAGGTCATAAAGTTATACTTAACTATAAGAACTTGTTAAAGTGTTTTGCAAAGTAGATGTATCCTTTTACATTTTCTTCTGCAAGCCATGAGCTTTTCAGTTGCTTCTCATCCTTGTCAACAATTGTAATATCATTTGGATTTCTGAATGTTATATTAAAAAAATAAGTTCAACTGTTATTTAAAAAATGTATAATGGCTCTTACATGACAATAAAACTTGATCTACTTGGTAGACTTCAGTGTCCCTTAGTAGTAGTATTCTTTCAGAGAAAAAAATGAGAAGGAACTGAAACAAATTGCCTATACTTACTCTCATCATTCCTACTCCCCTTCTTAAAGACAATCTGGCGCAGAGAGAGGACCTAAAGACATGATTCCCTAAGGTTACTGAGTAAATCAGTTTCAAGCTGGGAGTAGCAGCCAGGTATTCCTGGTATCTTATGTCTCTGGGTTTCATTTTCTCTTTCAGTGCATCTTTTTTGATGAATCTGTCTCTCTTCCTTTCTTTGTGTCATTGTCTTTGTGTGAAGCATTCTTGATCTATGTATGTTTTTTCAAATTTTATTGAGATATAATTGACATGTGACATTGCCTAAGTATAAGGTATACAATATGATGATTTGATATATGCATATGTTGCAAAATGATTACCACAATTAGGTTAGTCAACACATCCATCACCTCACATAGTTACCTTTTGTTTTTGTGGTAAGAACTTTTAGGTCTACTCTCTTAGTAACTTTCAGGTATTCAATTCAGTACTCTTAGCTATAGTTGCCATGTTTGTACCTTAGATACCAAGTTTGTTCATCTTATACCTGAAAATTTGCATCCTTCACCTTAGCCCATCCCTCTCATGCCCCTGGTAACCACCAGTCTACCTTCTATTTGTATAACTTTGATTTTATTTTAGATTCCACATATAAGTGGAAATATATACAGTATTTGTCTTTCTCTATCTGACTTCTTTCAGGTAGCATAATGCCCTCAAGGACCATCAATAGTGTCACAAATGGCAGAATTTCCTTCCTTTTTATGGCTGAATAATATTCTCTTATGTATACACATATGTGTGTGTGTGTATATATATATACATATATATATATATATGTATATATATACACATGTATGTATGTATGTATCTCACATTTTCTTTATCCATTCATCTATGGACATTTAGGTCGTTTCCATGTCTTGGTTATTGTAAATAATGCTGCAGTGAATGTGGGAGTGCAGATATCTCTTCAAGATACTGATTTCATTTCCCTTGGATATATATCCAGAAGAGGGATTGCTGGATCATAAGGTAGTTCTATTTTCAATTTTTTGAGGAACCTCCATACTATTTTCTTTAGTAGCTACACCAATTTACATTTCCCCCAACAGTGTACATCCTCGCCATCATTTGTTGTCTCTTGTCTTTTTGATAATTACCATTCTAACAGGTGTGAGATGGTATCTCACTGTGGTTTTGATTTGCATTTCCCTGATTTGTGATGTTGGCTATTTGTTTATGTACTTTAGAAAAATGTCTATTCAGGTGCTTTATATATATTCTTGGGAAAAACATCTGTTCAGGTCCTCTGCCCACTTAAAAATCAGATTATTTGTTTTCTTGCTGTTAAGTTATATGAGTTCTTTATGTATTTTAGATATTAACCACTTATCTGATATATGACTTACAAATATTTTCTCCCATTTCATAGGGGTGCTTTTTATTTTGTTGATCATTGCTTTTTTGTTTATTTTTGCTCTGCAGAAGCTTTTCAGTTTTATATAGTCCCTCCCACTTGTTTGCTTTTGTTGCTTGTACTTTTGGTGACATATCCAGAAAATCATTGCCAAGACCAATGTTGAGGAGCTCTTTCCCTGTGTTTTCTCCTAGGAGTTTTACAGTTTCAGGTCTTATATTTAAGTCCTTAACCCATTTTTTAGTTAATTTTTGTGAGTGGTGTAAGATAGGGGTTCAGTTTCATTCTTTTGCATGTGAATATCCAGTTTTTCCAACACCATTTACTGAAGAGATTCTTTTCCTCATTGAGTATCCTTGGCTTACTTGTCCAATATCA
>JAVSCE010001843.1:0-15784 GCA_032199065.1 Smutsia gigantea | reverse complement strand
TGGTCTGCTTTCTTTGCTATGATTTTTTTCCTCTGGTGACATCTTTTTAGCCTTAGGTGTGCTTCCATCTAGAGCAGTCCATTTAAGATATCCTGTAGTGGTGGTTTATGAGAGGCAAACTCTCTCAACTTTCGTTTATCTGGAAATTCTTTAATCCCTCCATCATATTTAAATGATAATCGTGCTGGATACAATATTCTTGGTTCGAGGCCCTTCTGTTTCATAATGTTAAATATATCATGCCATTCTGTTCTGGCCTGTAAGGTTTCTGTTGAGAAGTCTGATGATAGTCTGATGGGTTTTCCTTTGTAGGTGATCTTTTTTCTCTCTCTAGCTGCCTTTAATACCCTGTCTTTATCTTTGATCTTTTGCCATCTTAATTATTATCTGTCTTGGTATTGTCTTCTTGGGTCCCTTGTGTTGGGAGATCTATGAGCTTCGGTGGACTGCGAGACTACTTCCTTCCCCAGCGAGGGAAAGTTTTCAGCAATTATTTCTTCAAAGACACTTTCTATCCCTTTTTCTCTCTCTTCTTCCTCTGGTACTCCTATAATGCGAATATTGTTCCGTTTGGATTGGTCACACAGTTCTCTTAATATTCTTTCATTCCTAGAAATCCTTTTATCTCTCTCTGCCTCAGCTGCTCTGTACTCCTGTTCTCTGTTTTCTATTCCATTAACAGTCTCTCGCATCTCATCCATTCTGCTGTTAAGCCCGTCGATCGCTTGTCTGATTTCTGTATTGTCTTTCCTCAGTTCCCTCACTTCCTCCCTCAGCTCTTGCACATTTCTCTGTAGGTCCATCAGCATGGTTATGACTTTATTCTAAATTCTTTTCCAGGGAGGCTGTGCATTTCCATCCCTTCAGACTCCCTCTCTGGGGTTGTCTGGTTGATTTTGGTCTGAACCATATTCCTCTGTCTTTTCATGGCTGTATAATTTGGTCACTGATAGTTGCCACGTATGTCAGCTGGGCTCTCTTTAAGACTTAAAAGAGAAGAAAAAAAGAAAAAAAGAGAAAAAAAGAAAAAAGGAAGAAAGAAAAAAAGAAAAAAAGAAAGAAAAGAAAAAAGAAAAACAAAACAAAAACAAAACAAAACAAAAAAAAACAAAAAAATGCCCACCGGACGTAGATTCTGTGGGAATGCTCTAGGTGGCGCTATTGCCCCACTATTCCACAGCTGTGACTGTGCCGCTCCGCAGGGCCCTTTATCGCTCCGGCAGGGGTGGGAACGAATAGGAGTCTGTTGATCTCAGTGGGAAGTGTTAAGTATGGCTACGCTTCCTCAGTCGCCAGCTAAGGCGTCTGAAACTCCCCAGGACTCCCAGCCTGCTGGGCTGAGCGTGCTGGGGCGATCCGGCTCCTCCGCTGGGCTCCTGTCTCTTTAAGACCGCTGAGGAAAGCGCGCACTTTTTTTTTCCTTCCCGGAGCCGGCTGCAAGCTCCCTGGCGCGTTCCCCGCTCAGATCCTGCCCCTCTGTCTCTCCAATCTCCGCTGCACTGCGCAATGTGGGTCAGCGCTCCCCGCGCAGATCACCGGGGCTGGCTGCTTCGCGGGGTGTACTTCCACTCCCTCCCGGCTCTGAATCCTCTCCTCCCGCCGGTGCGCTGGGGTGGGGGAGGGCTCGGGTCCCGCCTGGTCGCGGCTCCGTATCTTACCCGCCTCTTGGGGTGCCGAGTCCTCTCGGGTGTAGCTGCACGCTGTGCGCTTTCCTGTGTATTCTCGTCTCTCTTTTAGAAATAGATGTATTTTCTGTGTTTTCGTAGATAAATATAGTGTTGGGCGGAGATTTCTGCCGCCCTGCTCACACCGCCATCTTCCCGGAAGTCCCAGAATAGACTTTTCATGGTTTTATATTAATCTAAGAAAAAGTATTTGATATTGATTTAAAAAGTCATTATTTTATCATTACCAAAAGTTGCATGTTTTCAGAGAAGTAAATTTTAAGTGACTGACTGTGGAATGAATTATGAGCCAAAATTGCCATCCCTTTTCACTTAGCCCTACTTGGCCCTTTCCCATATTCATGTAACATCATCAGCAGCTGGTAACAGATTGCCATTTTTGGCTAAGCAGCCAGAAACCATCTGGTGACTACTGAAGCCAGTCTGGACAGTGGGAATGGCAAAGCCACTCTCTATGGAAGCAGACAAGAGCGCTTGAGTTGGTTTTTATTGGATTTTTTTCTGGGTTGCGTTTTTTTAACTTCAATGCTTTGCAAGAAATTCTTTTTACCACTTTATTTTCTTCAAGATTGCCAAATTGCATCTGGAGGCACTAGCTAGTCACCAGGAACTGCAAGCAGCAGACCAAGAGCCAAGAAATAATAGCAGAATCAGTTCTGCAACCAAACACAAGGTAGTATTTTTCAGTTCTAAACAAGAGCAAAGACAAGTGGCATACTTGGTTTCTTATTTAACAACAAAACTTGGGAGATTTTTTTTTCCTCTTTTGAGTCTACTGAGAAGTGTTTACCAATAGTATGAGTTCTTCCATTACAAAAACCATGAAGGGAAAAATACCACCTTCTACCCTGAATAGTATCTACTTATTTTTCTAATTTTCTGAATCCAATGACTGGTCTTAAAATGACTTCCTTTACAAAAGAGTGAGATACTGAAATATATTGAACTAAGTTGTATTAGGGGATATAATATACTAGTGAGTATTTTGATTAGAATAGTCAATTGTAGCCTTGATAAATTTCCCAGGTTGGTGTGGGGGTTTAGGGGGATCAAAAAACAGGCTCAAAAGGGGTTGGTCTCCACACCATAATAAATGTATCAGACCATTAGACTCTAGCCTAAACTTTGATAGAGAGCTTTGAGTATATTTCTTGTTTATCCTTCCTCTCCCTAATATAGAGCAACACTGTCCAATGATTTCTACAGTGGTGGAAATGTTCTATATCTGTGCTATCCTGTAAGGAGCACACAGTTTAGTACATGTGACTAATGCAACCAAGTAACTGCATTTTAATTTAAATAGCCACATGTTGCTAGTAACTACCATATTAGATGGTGCAAGTATAGAGAAACAACTCTTGGGTTAGGGAAAACTGTTGTTCTTACTTTGATCTCTTCTACTTCTTCACAGTGTTTTAGAGTGCTTAGACTCAAGGGTCAGAATCTCCTTTTCTTGAGAGGCAGATGCTAGTGAACTTTCTTCTTCCAGAAACTGTCAAACTACTAAGTGCCTTTCAAATAAAGACGTAAGTGACTTACTCTCTCTTTGAAGGTTGTATTCAGAGCAGAGAGGAATGTATAGCCTCTGCAACCCATGCAAGTGTCAACAACCCTGGCTACCATTAGCAAATCTGGCATGTGACACTTTTTGTTCGGATTACTGCAGAGGAGCCGAACTGTTAGCTGCCAGGGTCCACTTTCAGAGCCCAATAGGCCTGTGACTTTGGCCTTATACAGCACTTTGAATTTCTGTTCTGTTTCCAGCTCAAGGAGATATTTATCTTGGGTTTTAGCCTGACTGTATCTTTTTGGTTTTCTCTTTTTATATTTTATCTATCATTGCTGTATGTGTAAAGCAGAATGTATGCATCAAACTGTGAACTTATATTTTAAGTACTTTATTTGGAAATAACTTCAGGCTTACAGAAAACTTGGATGAGTGGTGGAAGACCTATATATCTTCTATATAGATTCATGTTCTGTTAACACTCTGCTCCATTTGCTTTATTATTTGTGTGTGTGCTGGCATGCTTATGCTCACTCACTCGTTCTTGCTGTCTCTCCCCTCTATGTGATATTTTATTTTCTAAACCATTTGAGAGTAAGCTATGTATATCATGGTCCTTTACTGCTAGGTATTTCAGTGTGTATTTCCGAAGAAAATACTCTCTTATATAATCACAGTAAACTTAAGTAAATTTAATATTGATACAGTACCTTTATCCAGTTTTTGTCTATATTCCAATTTTCTTAGTTGACCCAATAATATCCTTTAGCATTTCTTTTCCCTTCAGAACAGTATCCACACTAGGGTTGTATTCATTTAGTTTAAATATCTTTTTAGTTTCCATTAATCTGAAATCATTGCTCAACCTTTCTTTGTCTTTGGTGACATTAGTAGTTTTGGAGTGAACTACCAATTGGTAGTTTTTAAGTAGCCCCGATGTATTGCCCAGATTGGGAGAAAGGGCAAGAATGTTCCTCATTTGGGTTTCTGTGGTGTTTCTGCATGGTTAGATTGAGGTTATACATAAGTATGTGTCCTCCTCAGTGTGTAACATTCATCCGTCTATCTGTCCCCTTTTGTGTGTTTATTTTGATGACCTTAACATGTTCTTCTTTCTCTGCTGAAAAGCTACAGTTTTTTTCTAATCAGTACTTTAAGGAAATATTCTGCTTTTTATTAAAATTCCCTCCCTTTCACTTATCTTTGGTGCATAAGAACAAAGCAAAACCTGAAGGAATAAAACACAAAACCTAAGGATAGACTAACAGTTACCAAAGGGAAAGGGACTGGCGAGGGTGGGTGGGAAGGGAGGGAGAAGGGAGGGAGAAGGGAATAAGGGGCATTACGATTAGCACACATACATAGGGGGGACACGGGGAAGGCAGTATTGTACAGAGAAGACAAGTAGTGACTCTATAGCATCTTACTACGCTGATGGACAGTGACTGTAAAGGGGTATGTGGTGGGGACTTGATAATGGGGGGAATCTAGTAACCACAATGTTGCTCATGTGATTTTATATTAATGATACCAAAAAAATGTATTACATTCACATGCTGATGTATGTACATACATAATACATATATGCACACCTAGGTCTCAAGTATCAACTTACTTGGTATTCCATAATACAAAAAGTACTAACTGATCCGATATTATGTTACTATGTTTGTAAAACCTCCATCTGTGAGCCCCATCATGAATTATTTTTTTTAATTAAGGTATTATTGATATACACTCTTATGAAGGTTTCACATGAAGCAACAATGTGGTTACTACATTAACCCATATTATCAAAGTCCCCACCCATACCCCAATGCAGTCACTGTCCATCAGTGTAGTAAGATGCCACAGATTCACTATTTGCCTTCTCTGTGCTACACTGTTTTCCCCTTGATCCCCCACACCATGTGTACTAAACATAATACCCCTCAATCCCCTTCTCCCACACTCCCCACCCGCCCTCCCACATGCCTCCCCTTTGGTAACCACTAGTTCCTTCTTGGAATCTCTGAGTCTGCTTCTATTTTGTTCTTTCAGTTTTGCTTCGTTGTTATACTCCACAAATGAGGGAAATCATTTGGCACTTGTCTTTCTCCACCTGGCTTATTTCACTGAGCATAATATCCTCCAGCTCCATCAATGTTGTTGCAAATGGTAGGATTTGTTTCTTTCTTATGGCTGAATAGTATTCCACTGTGTATATGTACCACATCTTCTTTATCCATTCATCTACTAATGGACACTTAGGTTGCTTCCATATCTTGGCTATTGTAAAAAGTGCTGCAATAAACCTAGGGGTGCATATGTCTTTTTGAATCTGAGAAGTTGTATTCTTTGGGTAAATTCCAAAGAGTGGGATTCCCGGGTCAAACGGTATTTCTATTTTCAGTTTTTTGAGAAACCTCCATATTGCTTTCCACAATGGTTGAACTAGCTTACATTCCCGCCAGCAGTGTAGGAGTGTTCCCCTTTCTCCGCATCCTTGCCAGCATTTGTTGTTCTTAGTCTTCTCGATGCTGGCCATCCTTACTGGTGTGAGGTGTTATCTCATTGTGGTTTTAATTTGCATTTCCCTGATGATTAGTGATGTGGAGCATCTTTTCATGTGTCTGTTGGCCATCTGAATTTCTTCTTTGGAGAACTGTCTCTTCATATCCTCTGCCCATTTTTTAATTTGGTTATTTGCTTTTTGGATGTAGAGGCATGTGAGTTCTTTATATATTTTGGATGTTAACCCCTTGTTGGATATGTCATTTACAAATATATTCTCCCATACTGTAGGATGCCTTTTTGTTCTGTTGATGGTGTCCTTTGCCATACAGAAACTTTTTAGTTTGATGTAGTCCCATGCATTCATTTTTGCTTTTGTTTCCCTTGATCAAGGAGATGCGTTCAGGAAGAAGTTGCTCATGCTTATATTCAGGAGATTTTTGCCTATGTTGTCTTGTAAGAGTTTTATGGTTTCATGACCTACATTCAGGTCTTTGATCCACTTCGAGTTCACTTTTGTGTATGGGTTAAACAATAATCCAGTTTCATTCTCTTGCATGTAGCTGTCCAGTTTTACCAACACCAGCTGTTGAAGAGGCTGTCATTTCCCCATTGTATGTCCATGGCTCCTTTATCATATATTAATTGACCATATATGGTTGAGGTTATATCAGGGATCTCAAGTCTGTTCCATTCATCTATGGGTCTGTTCTTGTGCCAGTACCAAATTGTCTTGAGTACTGTGGCTTTGTAGTAGAGCTTGAAGTTTGGGAGCATAATCCCCCCAGCTATATTCTTCCTTCTCAGGATTGCTTTGGCTATTCAGGGTCTTTTGTGGTTCCATATGAATTTTAGAATGATTTTCTCTAGTTTGTTGAAGAATGCTGTTGGTATTTTGATAGGAATTGCATTGAATCTGTAGATTGCTTTAGGCAGGATGGCCATTTTGACAATATTAATTCTTCCTATCCATGAGCATGGGATGTGTTTCCATTTATTGGTATCTTCTTTAATTTCTCTCATGAGTGTCTTGTAGTTTTCAGAGTATAGGTCTTTCATTTCCTTGGTTAGATTTGTTTCTAGGTATTCTTTTTGATACAACTGTGAATGGAATTGTTTTCATGATTTCTCTCTCTGCTAGTTCATTGTTAGTGTATAGAAATGCCACAGATTTCTGCATATTAATTTTGTATCCTGCAACTTTTGCTGAATTGAGATATTAGATCTAGTAGTTTTGGAGTGGATTCTTTAGGGTTTTTTTATGTACAATATCATGTCATCAGCAAACAGGGACAGTTTGAATTCTTCCTTGCCAATCTGGATGCCTTTTATTTCTTTGTGTTGTCTGATTGCCGTGGCTAGGACCTCCAGTACTATGTTGAATAGAAGTGGGGAGAGTGGGCATCCTTGTCTTCTACCCTGTCTTAAAGGAAAAGCTTTCAGCTCTCACTGTTAAGTATAATGTTGGCTGTGGGTTTGTCATATATGGCCTTTATTATGTTGAGGTACTTGCCCTCAATACACATTTTGTTGAGAGTTTTTATCATGAATGGATGTTGAATTTTGTCAAATGCTTTTTCAGCATCTATGGAGATGATCATGTGGTTTTTGTCCTTCTTTTTGTTGATGTGGTGGATGATGTTTTGGATGTATTTTTGAATATGGTTTGCTAATATTTTGTTGAGTATTTTTGCATATGTGTTCATCAGGAATATTGGTCTGTAATTTTCTTTTTTTGTGGTGTCTTTCCTTGGTTTTGGTATTAGAGTGATGCTGGCCTCATAGAATGAGTTTGGAAGTATTCCCTCTTCTTCTACTCTTTGGAAAACTTTAAGGAGGATGGTTATTAGGTCTTCACTAAATGTTTGATAAAATTCAGCGGTGAAGCCATCTGATCTTGGTGTTTTGTTCTTAGGTAGGTTTTTGATTACCAGTGCTATTTCATTGCTGGTAATTGCCCTGTTCAGATTTTCTGTTTCTTTCTGGGTGAGCCTTGGAAGGTTGTATTTTTCTAGAAAGTTGTCAATTTCTTCTAGGTTATCCAGTTTGTTAGCATATAATTTTTCATAGTATTCTCTAATAATTCTTTGTATTTCTGTGGTATCCATAGTGATTTTTCCTTTCTCATTTCTGATTCTGTTTATGTGAGTAGACTCTCTTTTTTTCTTGATAGAAGTCTGGCTAGGGGTTTATCTATTTTGTTTATTTTTGGAAAGAAGGAGCTCTTGCTTTCATTGATTCTTTCTATTGTTTTATTCTTCTTAATTTTATTTATTTCTGCTCTAATCTTTATTATGTCCCTCCTTCTACTGCCTTTGGGCCTTATTTGTTCTTCTTTTTCTAGTTTCATTAATTGTGAGTTTAGACTGCTCATATGGGATTGGTCTTCTTTCCTGAGGTAGGCCTGTATTGCAATATACTTTCCTCTTAGCACGGGCTTCGCTGCATCCCACAGATTTTGTGGTGTTGAATTATTGTTGTCATTTGTCTCCATATATTGCTTGATCTCTGTTTCTTTTGGTCACTGATCCATTGGTTATTTAGGAGCATGTTGTGAAGCCTCCATGTGTTTGTGGGATTTTTCATTTTCTTTGCACAATTTATTTCTAGTTTCATCCCTTTGTGGTCTGAGAAACTGGTTGGTACAATTTCAATCTTTTTGAATTTACCAAGGTTCTTTTTGTGGCCTAGGATATGATCTATTCTTGAAAATGTTCCATGTGCACTTGAGAAGAATGTGTATTCTGCTGCTTTTGAGTGTAGAGTTCTGTAGATGTCTGTTAGGTCCATCTGTTCTATTCTATTGTGTTGTTCGGTGCCTGTCTCCTTACTTATTTTCTGTCTGGTTGATCTGTCCTTTGGAGTGAGTGCAGTGTTGAAGTCTCCTAGAATGAATGCATTGCATTCTATTTTTCCTTTTAATTCTGTTAGTATTTGTTTCACATATGTAGGTGCTCCTGTGTTGGGTGCATAGATATTTATAATGCTTATATCTTCTTGTTGGATTGACACCTTTATCATTATGTAATGTCCTTCTTTGTGTCTTGTAACTTTCTTTGTATTGAATTCTATTTTGTCTGATACAAGTACTGCAACTCCTGCTTTTTTCTCACTATTATTGCATGAAATATCTTTTTCCATCCCTTCACTTGTAGTCTGTGTATGTCTTTGGGTTTAAAGTGAGTCTCTTGTAGGCAGCATATAGATGGGTCTTGTTTTTTTATCCATTCAGTGACTCTATGTCTTTTTATTGGTGCATTCAGTCCATTTACATTTAGGGTGATTATCGATAGGTATGTACTTAGCATTGCAGGCTTTAGATTTGTGTTTACCAAAGGTTCAAAGTTAACTTCCTTACTATCTAAGAGTCTAACTTAACTCACTTAATATGCTATTAAAAACACAATCTAAAGGTTTTTTTTTCTTCCTCCTCCATTCTTTATATATTAGGTGTCATATTCTGTATTCTTTGTCTATCCCTTGATTGACTTTGGGGATAGTTAATTTTAATTTTGCATTTGCTTAGTAATTAGCTGTTCTACTTTTTTACTGTGGCTTTATTACCTCTAGTGACAGCTATTAAACCTTAGGAACACTTCCATCTATAGCAGTCCCTCCAAAATACACTGCTGAGATGGTTTGTGGGAGGTAAATTCTCTCAGCTTTTGCTTATCTGGAAACTGTTTAATCCCTGTTTCAAATTTAAATGATAATCTTGCCGGATAAAGTATTCTTGGTTCAAGGCCCTTCTGCTTCATTGCATTAAATACATCATGCCACTCCCCTCTGTCCTATAAGGTTTCTGTTGAGAAGTCTGATGATACCCTGATGAGCTTTCCTTTGTATGTGATCTAATTTCTCTCTCTGGCTGCTTTTAATAGTCTGTCCTTATCCTTGATCTTTGCCATTTTAATTACTATATGTCTTGGTATTGTCTTCCTTGGGTCCCTTGTATTGGGAGATCTGTGCATCTCCATGGCCTAAGAGACTATCTCCTTCCCCAGATTGCGGAAGTTTTCAGCAATTACCTTCTCAAAGACACTTTCTATCTCTTTTTCTCTCTCTTCTTCTTCTGGTACCCCTATAATGCGAATATTGTTCCATTTGGATTGGTCACACAGTTCCCTCAATGTTCTTTCATTCTTCGAGATCCTTTTTCTCTCTGTGCCTCAGCTTCTTTGTATTCCTCTTCTCTAGTTTCTATTTCATTTATTGTCTCCTCCACCATATCCAATCTGCTTTTTATACCCTCCATTGTGCTCTTCAACATTTGGATCTCCAACCGGAATTCATTCCTGAGTTCTTGAATATCTTTCCATACCTCCATGAGGATGTTAATGATTTTTATTTTGAACTCCCTTTCATGAAGAGCCATGAGGTCTATGTCATTTAAGTCTTTCTCAGGAGTTGTATTAATTTTACTCTGAACCAGGTTCCTTTGGTATTTCATGTTTGTATATGGCGCCCTCTAGTGCCCAGTAGCTCTACTCCCTGGAGCTGCTCAGCCCCTGAAGTAATTTCGGGGGTCGCAGGGGAGTGGTATTGGTGCCTGGGGGGAGGTAAGAGCTGTTTCCTGGTTCCCAGCTGCTATGCCTGTCTCCACTGCCTAAACCAGTGGGCCGGGCACACAGGAATAAGCCTCTATGCTTTGTGTTTGTAGTTGCTGTAGACAGATCTTCCTTCTGGCTGGCCTGATGCCAGGGTAGGGTTTTCCAGTTGTGAGCCAGGTGGAGCTGGCCAGGAGAAAGGCGCAGTAGGCTGCGTATCACGGAGGGGTCGTTGGAGCTGTGCAGCCAGCCAGGGAGCTGGAGCACCTGAAGATCGTGTAAGGAGGAAGATTTCTTTTTCCCCCTTAAATATGAGAGTCTATATGGCAAAGCTCCCAACCTGCTGGGCAGAGTGCACCCGGACAGTTTTGTCTACCTGTCCTCTCTCCTGAACTCTGTGCAATCCTTGCCCCTTTAGCAGCCCTCTTGCTAAGGGCTTCCTTGTTAGGAAGTCTCTCAGACTGCCCACCTTTCTTTTGTCCCAGATCAGCTGGATATGGATCCCTGCTTTCCACAAGTGGCTGAGGTCTCATTCTCTCCAGGAATTCTACCTGTCTTAGCTTTCCAACCCCGTAATCATGAGAGTATCATGCAAGCACCATGAAATGTAGGTTTGTGCTCCCAGAGCAGATCTCCGGAGTTAGGTATTCAGCAGTCCTAGGCCTCCTCTCCCTCCCTGTTCCGTTTCTCTTCCTCCCTCTGGTGAGCTGGGGTGGGGGAAGGGTTTGGGTCCCACGGGGCCACAGCTTTGGTAAGTTACCCTGTTCCGTGAGGTCTGGTCTTTTCTCCAGGTTTATGAAGTCTGGCACAGTCTTCTTTCCTGTTGCTCTTTCAGGATTAGTTGTATTAATTATATTTTCATATTATATGTGGTTTTAGGAGGAAGCCAGTGTCTCACCTGTCATGCCACCATCTTTAATCCAATCTCCTCCCTGTCATGAATTATAAAATTGATCTAGTGAAAAAAAAATTCCCTCCCTTATATTTAGCAAAAGTTCTTACCTGAACCAGTGTTTACTGTGATGGTTTTGCACAATGATGGTTTTCCACCTCTAGTACTTCCTCCGTATATACTAGTTGTTACTCAGTGTTCTATAAGCAAGAGTCCTTCCTTTACCTTATTTCTTATTATTCATTCATGCAGTCAGTCAGACTGGACTCATGGAGCCCTGTTTATTTCAGTGATTTATAATTGCACCAAGTTGTTTTGGTTTTAAATTTCCCAGATTTGGTTAGAATTAGCCCCTTTGAGCTGGCTCCTCAGTCCTTGTGACATGCAACATTAGGGTGATTAAACTACCCCCTTCATCAGGTCCCCCCCACCAACCCCATTACAGTCACTGTCCATCAGCATAGTGAGATGCTATAGAATCACTACTTGTCTTCTCTGAGTTGTACAGCCCTCCCCGTGCCCCCCCAACATTACATCTGCTAATCATAATGCCCCTTTTTCCGTCTTATCCCTCCCTTCCCACCCATCTTCCCCAGTCTCTTTCCCTTTGGTAACTATTAGTCCATTCTTGGGTACTGTGAGTCTGCTGCTGTTTTGTTCCTTCAGTTTTTTTTTTTCTTTGTTCTTATACTCCACATATGAGTGAAATCACTTGATACTTCTCTTTTTCGGCTTGGCTTATTTCACTGAGCATAATACCCTCTAGCTCCATCCATGTTGTTGCAAATGGTAGGATTTGTTTTCTTCTTATGGCTGAATAATATTCCATTGTGCATATGTACCACATCTTCTTTATCCATTCATCTACTGATGAACACTTAGGTTGCTTCCATTTCATGGCTATTGTAAATAGTGCTGCGATAAACATAGGTGTGCATATGTCTTTTTCAAACTGGGCTGCTGCAGTCTTAGGGTAAATTCCTAGGAGTGGAATTCCTGGGTCAAATGGTATTTCTATTTTGAGTTTTTTGAGGAACCTCCATACTGCTTTCCACAATGGTTGAACTAATTTGCAGTCCCACCAGCAGGTTAGAAGGGTTCCCTTTTCTCCACATCCTCGCCAACATTTGTTGTTGTTTGTGTTTTGGATGTTGGCCATCCTCACTGGTGTGAGGTGATATCTCATTGTGGTTTTAATCTGCATTTCTCTGATGATTAGCGATGTGGAGCATCTTTTCATGTGCCTGTTGTCCATCTGAATTTCTTCTTTAGAGAAGTGTCTATTCATGTCCTCTGCCCATTTCTTAATTGGATTATTTGCTTTTTGTTTGTTAAGGTGCGTGAGATCTTTATATATTTTGCATGTCAACCCTTTATCAGATACGTCATTTATGAATATATTCTCCCATACTGTAGGATGTCTTTTTGTTCTACTGATAGTGTCTTTTGCTGTACAGAAGCTTTTCAGCTTGATATCGTCCCACTTGTTCATTTTTGCTTTTGTTTCCCTTGCCCGGGGAGATATGTTCACGAAGAAGTCGCTCATGTTTATGTCCAAGAGATTTTTGCCTATGTTTTTTTCTAAGAGTTTTATGGTTTCATGACTTACATTCAGGTCTTTGATCCACCTTGAGTTTACCTTTGTGTATGGGGCTAGACAGTAGTCCAGTTTCATTCTCTTACATGTGGCTGTCCAGTTTTTCCAACACCAGCTGCTGAAGAGGCTGTCATCTCCCCATTGTACAGCCAAGGCTCCTTTATTAAATATTAATTGACTGTATATGTTTGGGTTAATGTTTGGATTTTCTATTCTGTTCCACTGGTCTGTGGGTCTGTTTTTGTGCCAATACCAAATTGTCTTGATTACTGTGGCTTTGTAGTAGAGCTTGAAGTGAGGGAGTGTAATTCCCCCTGTTTATTCCTCCTTCTCAGGATTGCTTTGGCTATTCAGGGTCTTTTGTGGTTTCCATATGAATTTTAGAATTATTTGTTCCAGTTCATTGAAGAATGCTGTTGGTAGTTTGATAGGGATTGCATTGAATCTGTAGATTGCTTTAGGTAGTATAGCCATTTTGACAATATTTATTCTTCCTAGCCAAGAGCATGGATGCATTTCCATTTGTTAGTGTCCTCTTTAATTTCTCTTAGGAGTGTCTTGTAGTTTTCAGAGTACAGGTCTTTCACTTCCTTCATTAGGTTTATTTCTAGGTATTTAATTCTTTTTGATGCAATTGTGAATGGAATTGTTTTTCTGATTTCTCTTTCTGTTAGTTCATCATTAGTGTATAGGAAAGCAACAGATTTCTGTGTGTTTATTTTGTATCCTGCAACTTTGCTGAATTCAGATATTAGTTCTAGTAGTTTTGGAATGGAGTCTTTAGGGTTTTTTATGTACAGTATCATGTCATCTGCAAATAGTGACAATTTGACTTCTTCTTTACCAATCTGGATGCCTTGTATGTCTTTGTTTTGTTTGATTGCTGTGGCTAGGACCTCCAGTACTATGTTGAATAACAGTGGAGAGAGTGGGCATCCCTGTCTTGTTCCCAATCTTAGATGAAAAGCTTTCAGCGTCTCGCCGTTAAGTATGATGTTAGCTGTGGGTTTGTCATATATGGCCTTTGTGATGGGGAGGTACTTGCCCTCTATACCCATTTTGTTGAGAGTTTTAATCATGAATGGATGCTGCATTTTGTCAGATGCTCTTTCAGCATCTATGGAGATGGATCATGTGGTTTTTGTTCTTTTTGTTGATATGGTGGATGATGTTGATGGATTTTCGAATGTTGTACCATCCTTGCATCCCTGGGATGAATCCCACTTGATCATGGTGTATGATCCTCTTCTGTATTTTTGAATTCGGTTTGCTAATATTTTGTTGAGTATTTTTACATCTACGTTCATCAGGGATATTGGTCTGTAATTTTCTTTTTTGGTGAGGTCTTTGCCAGGTTTTGGTATTAGAGCAATGCTGGCTTCATAGAATGAGTTTGGAAGTATTCCCTCCTCTTCTATTTTTTGAAAAACTTTAAGGAGAATGGGTGTTATTTCTTCTCTGTATGTCTGGTAGAATTCAGAGGTGAATCCTTCAGGTCCGGGGGTTTTGTTCTTGGGTAGTTTTTTGATTACCGATTGAATTTCGTTGCTGGTGACTGGTCTGTTTAGTTTTTCTGTTTCTTGCTTGGTCAGTCTTGGGAGGTTGTATTTTTCTAAGAAGTTGTCCTTTTCTTCTGTATTTTCCAGCTTGTTAGCATATAGATTCTCATAATATTCTCTTCTAATTCTTTGTATTTCTGTGGTTTCCGTCGTTATTTTTCCTTTCTCATTTCTGATTCTGTTTATGTGTGTAGATTCTCTTTTTCTCTTAATGAGTCTGGCTAGGGGTTTATCTATTTTGTTTATTTTTTCAAAGAACCAGCTCTTGGTTTCATTGATTTTTTTCTATTGTTTTATTCTTCTCAATTTTATTTATTTCTTCTCTGATCTTTATTATGTCCCTCCTTCTGGTGACTTTGGGCCTCATTTGTTCTTCTTTTTCCAATTTCAGTAATTGTGTCTTTAGACTATTCATTTGGGAATGTTCTTCCTTCTTTAAATAGGCCTGGATTGCAATATACTTTCCTCTTAGAACTGCCTTTGCTGCGTCCCACAGAAGTTGTGGCTTTGTGTTGTTGTTGTCATTAATCTCCATATATTCTTTGATTTCTGTTTTGATTTGGTCGTTAACCCATTGATTAATTAGGAGAATGTTGTTAAGTCTCCATGTATTTGTGAGCCTTTTTGATTTCTTTCTAAAATTTATTTCTAGTTTTATACCTTTGTGATCTGAGACGTTGGTTGGTAGGATTTCAATATTATTGAATTTACTGAGGTTCTTTTTGTGGCCTAGTATGTGGTCTATTCTGGAAAATGTTCCATGTGCACTTGAGAAGAATGTGTATCCTGTTGCTTTTGGGTGCAGAGTTCTGGAGATGTCTGTTCTAGTGTGTTGTTTAGTGCCTCTGTGTCTTTACTTATTTTCTGTCTGCTTGATCTGTCCTTTGGAGTGAGTGGTGTGTTGAAGTCTCCTAAAATGAATGCATTGCTGTCTATTTCCTCCTTTAATTCTGTTAGTATTTGTTTCTCATATGCTGGCGCTCCTGTGTTGGGTGCATATATATTTATAATGGTTATATCTTCTTGTTGGACTGACCCCTTTATCATTATGTAATGTCCTTCTTTATCTCTTGCTACTTTCTTCGTTTTGAAGTCTATTTTGTCTGATACAAGTACTGGGAGGGGAGGGGAGGGAAGGAAGGAAGGAAGGAAGGAAGGAAGAAAGAAAAGAAAAGAAAAAACAAACAAAAAACTCCCACTGGGAGTAGGTTCTGTGCGGATGCTGTAGGTGGCGCTGTTGCCCCACTATTCCGCAGCCGTGGCTGCTCCGCTCCGCAGGGCCCTTTATAGCTCTGGCTGGGGTGGGAACGAATGGGAAGCTCTTGATCTCTGTAGGAAGTCTAAGTGCGGCCACCCTTTCCCAGTCGCCAGCTAAGGGGTCTGATACTCCCCAGGAGTCCAGGCCTGCTGGGCTGAGTGTGCCGGGGTGATCCGGCTCCTCTGCTGGGCTCCTGTCTCTTTAGGACTGCTGAAGAAAGTGCACGCTTTTCTTTTTTTTTTTTTT